>VSDK01002342.1:405452-440174 GCA_009767595.1 Symbiodinium kawagutii | reverse complement strand
TATTAATATAACTAATTTCTAAAATATATAAAATAAAAAAAATAATATTATAATATTTTATTTAATATTTTTTTAAATTAAATTTAATAATTAATTTTAATTTTATTAATATATTATAAATAAATATAATTTAATAAATTATTTTTAAAAATTATTATTTATTAAATATAAAATTTTATTAAATATAATTATTAATATTTTTATTATAAATTAATATTTATTTTATTTTATATTAAATATTATTATTATTATTAAGATTATTATTATTATTAATTAATATTACTAATATAATTTAATATTGAAATTACCACCATCCCTATTAATAAAAACTACCTACCATCCAATAATTATTACCGCCAAAAACCTCTTCACTACTACCACCACCAACGAAGAATTACCACCACCAAAGGTCTCCACCACTAATGATTACCACCACCTAGGTTCACCAATACCAAGGGCTACCACCGAGGCCCAAAGGGTTACCGCCAACAACATTCACCATTCAGCAAATACACCAAAGGATTACACCTCTGAGAATCAACAGGCCTACCACCAAGGTCGACCACCGCCAACCGAACCGATTTTAAGTTTCACTCATTCCATGGAAACCGAACTGAGGTTAGGTTTCACGGCTCGCATAGGAACCTAAGCGAACCAAGCCGAACCGTGACCATCCTGATGTAGTTGTCTTTGTTTTCATTTCAAGTTCATTTTTTTATCCTGTCGGATAATGTCGGGTTATTGGACCCAGGTAATCTCAAGACCTCTTGGCCCACTCGGACAGTCATGCAAAGGACCGGCAGCCCCAAAAAGTGTCCACCTTCCTGGGCACCAACAAATGAGCCCGAATTGTGTTGTGGATTGCTGCACTGTACAAGGTCAACAAATGAATTCTCTCCGCGGAGACTCACCTTTCTTTGGGGGAGGCAGGTTGAGTCATAAACATACTGGCCTGATTCAACATGCTGATGGCCTTCTACCTTCTTCTACCCACAGTGATGCCTTCAGCAGAGTGGAAGCAAAAATGTCAGCTCCATGATGTCTTGACGCACTTCTTTCTGAAACTACATTGGATATCACTGGATAGATCAAATTCAGAAATTGAAATACGTAAGGAAGGCATTTGCAAACCTTCCAATACGGATATGAACTGAAGACGTGCCCGGCACGTCGCCTTTGCTGTAAATTGATCATTGGAAACAAATCCAAATAAAACTCATTGCTGCTCATATGGGTGTCGCCTTTTATGTTGTTTCGATCTCAAAGGCAATTCGCCTGACATATGTAAGAAACGCCTGGAATGCATAGCTCATTCTGGCTGCCGCAGCATAGGCTGCAAGCTACGCATGAAAATCGGGTACTGAAGAGTACTGCTACAGCTGGAAAATCGTCGTACCAAGGTTGTCAGTCCACCACCACCTTAGCACCGCTGACGTGAAAGCAGCCAAAAATGATTTCGGTCACTGTTTGGATTTGGATTCAGGGTCTTGAAACATTGAACAAACGATGGATATGCTGGATGAAGGAATGGATAGCTACAACATAGCCATTTCCAGGCTGCTGACCCCTGCCAAAGGGATGGCCATGGAATCCCAGCTCCGTAGGCTGGGAGCCTGATAACACGAAGTCGAAACAAATGACTTGCATGACTTGCTAGTGCTTTTTTGATCTTCTCACATCTTTTGCTACATTGCTTTAGGTCAAAACCCCAGACCCCTGATGAAAATCTAAAAAAAAACACATTGAAAACATAGCTACAGCATGCTACAGTTCTATTAATTCATGCACCGCATTTGGTTGGACTTGAGGTTCTCCCGCATTTGTGAAATCTGATTGTGACCCAGCCCTAGCATCTTGTCACACTTCATCTAGAGCCTGCATCACTCCTTCCTTGCTGAAGCTCGACCTGCGGTTCGAAACAGTCTGATGCATAAATTTGGAAATTCCAGCTTCTCATTTCTTGCTTTTCAATGCATCTTTTAGCTACAGTACAAGTAGCTGTCAAACTACTTTTGCTGACAGAGCACATGGGAAGTTCGCAAAACTTCAAACCTTTGCCACAACTAATGTATTAGAACATTATTTTGAACTGTGTAGAAAACACATTAAGCATATCTCAGCATCTCAGCATGAGACCATGGCATCCATTCTGGCCAAGCAAAGGCACCTGCTAGCCTCGACAAACAAGATGCAAACCCCAGAAATTGACATCTGACAAATTTGCCTCACTCTAAGCGCAAGGCTCCAAGTTAACTTCGCCTGGATCAGCAAATACCTTCCAGCATGGTATTGCGAACGTAGAGATGCACACCACACCAGGCATCACCAGGCTATATACTTTTGCAATCTTCTGCAAGCTGTTTTGGATCTTGCTGAATCCTTCATTTGCTCTCCCCTGTTGTGCTCCAGGTGACCATGATCCCGGCCATGGCCCGCCTGCCATTTTGCCACATCGATGCCTTGAAATGCAGCCTTTGCCTGAAGAATCTTGATTCTATACCTACCCGAAATAGCTGCAGCTTTCTTCTGATTTTTTTTCAATCATTTTCTTCGAAAGCAGATGAAAACATAACATCACAAGATTAGGACGCAGGCTTTGGCAAGATTTTCTTCATCTGACGGTGCCACAGATCTTATCAATGCCTCAGTCAAACATGTTTCAGACAAGAAATTTACAGAAATGGGCAAGGGAGAAGCAAGGAATCATATGAAGAAGTGGAAGCGACGAGCGAAGCAAAAGAGCATCTTTGAACATAAAGAAACAAGATGTAGTCAATGTAGATAGAGCAAAAGAGCTTTAGAGCAACCAGGTGTTGTTCTGCTTTACATGGGGGCTCTCTTAGTCTGCATGTGTCAGGCTGCAGGCAGTACCAGGCAGTACCAGGCAGTTCAGTTCAGTAGCTAGCAGCAGAAATACGAACAACACGTTTGGAGAACAAAAGCTGACAGGAAAGTCACTAAAGTGAACAACTGTCTGAGTCTGGACATGTCTGGACTACAGAATTGCAATTGGATACTAACATGTGTGGTGGGGCCAACATAGTGAGAACAGCGACAATGATAGTGACAAAGAAAACGACGATGACGACGCAATGACACGATGGTGATGCTGCTGCTGCTGCTGCTGCTGCTGCTGCTGGTGATGCCGGTGATGACGATGATGACGATGACGATGACGATGACGATGATGATGATGATGATGATGATGATGACGATGCTGATGATGATGATGATGATGATGACGATGCTGATGATGATGATGATGATGATGACGATGCTGATGATGATGATGATGATGATGACGATGCTGATGATGATGATGATGATGATGACGACGACGACGACGACGATGATGATGATGAAGACGAGCAGGATGATGATGATGATGATGATGATGATGCTGATGATGCTGCTGATGATGGGACGATGATGATGATGATGATGACGACGGCGACGATGATGATGATGATGATGATGATGATGATGATGATGATGAAGACGAGCAGGATGATGATGATGATGATGATAATGATGATGATGATGATGATGATGATGCTGCTGATGATGGGATGATGATGATGATGATGATGATGATGATGATGATGATGATGATGATGGAATGATGATGATGATGATGATGATGATGATGATGATGATGATGATGGGATCATGGGATGATGATGATGATGATGATGATGCTGCTGCTGCTGATGATGATGATGCTGCTGATGATGATGATGACGATGAGGAGGATGATGATGATGATGATGATGATGATGATGATGCAACAGCGCTCCTGGGACTCATACTTGTACCATCTTATACCGATGACATCCATAACGTGCATGCGATTAGGGTGCATATAGTGAGGCACTTTGGTGGGAAAAAAGTGACTGGTGGTTTCGACATGCTTCAATTTTTATCCAAAACGTTGCTCCAGATTGGATCAAAATCATTCTAGGTAGGAAAACAAATAGAACCTCTTGCAACTGCCATTTAGGATGTGCCGTTGGACTGATAAACAGTCAAAGTCCTTAAAGTAAAATTTTAAAAACACCAAATGATCGAAGTGATAAGCGACTCTGTCTGCTATAGCAAAGACCCTTATCCATTTAGTGTACCAGATGTGAAAATCAATGAAAATCAGGTAGCCTGGACATGCTTTGACTCTTCGGGGAATGGCGAATATTGTCTTCTCTCTGCTCCACCAACAAAGTCATCAGGGTTCTGTTCTTGCTAAACACCCTTAGGGCAACACCCTTAGGGTATCGATGTGAAGCTCTTGAAATCGCTCGGAACTTCCCGCCTTCAGCACCTGTTTTGGGTGGCGTCTCATGATCTCGGCATACACCTGTGCAAGTTCTCCATGTCTGTGGGCTTCGCAGATCTTTGCAGATTGTTCCCCAACTTAGATCAAACGGTTGGAAGATTTAGACGATACAGTTGTGAATTCCAAGTATACAGGAGAGCAACTGGTGTTTTGTTGCCAGGATTTGCCACGCATGTGTGAAGGCACGTTGTTTTCCACTGGCATTGCACTTGCAACGCGCTTGCTGAAAGTCACTTGCTCCTGTGTTTCATCTGAGCGCCTCCGGATCTTTCTCTCCAGAATCACCGACCAAAATAAACTTTCGCTCTGGAAATTGAGATAGCAAACTTTCAACCTGGTCGTGTAACACGGGCGAAGACACAAGACACAATATGACAAAAGTATATCAAATATCAAAGACATCGAAACACACATTGTATTTTCTGCAACCGACATGTGAAGAGATCGCGCCGTGAGATGTAGTGAGTGCAAACAATGCCCCATGTGGATCCATGTGGCACATTACAGGTATAACTCTATAAACATTCTTGGCAAGTATAGATCTTTATAAGCAAACCTAGGTTCAATGCTTCTGTAAGTGCGCGAGAGCGTGCGTGTGGGTGGGTGGGCCGTCCTCTTGTGTCATCCCCCGTGCTTTGCCGTCATGTCTGCATTTCCCGAATCAGCTTGTGGGGTTCTCAATTTGGCTGGATCTTGTTTCAATACGATTTCCTGATATTCGCAGTGTGTCCCCGGAGATTCCCAGGACCGATCTTCCTTTACTCAGGAATGGCCATCTTGTCAGTAGACAACTGGTAACAGAACCCAAACCAACGCGTTTGGAGGTGAAGTTGTGCCCCAGGTTCAACAGCAAAATGTTCAGCAAAAATGCAAAGTGGTTGGTGATTGCTATCACCACTCAAAGGTTTCACAGCTCACTCACACCTCTGCAATGGCACCTCTTTGTTCTCGGACAGGAGCTGTGATCAGCTCGGTTTGCAGTCTGCTCGGCGTATGGCTAAGCAAAGAACACTAGCAGTAGCAAAACACTGGCCGAAGGGATCCCTTGAGAGTGAAAGGATCGTACATGAATTATGTGACATGGCATCTGGTGGCTCACGTGTCACTCGGAAACTGAAGCATCACGCTATCGTTACCTAGAATTCTCACACACCCCAAGCTGTTTGGTTGGAGGGTGACGCGTTGTGCTGTAGGAATTCTCTCCATGAAAAATCGAAACTACCTATCGGCCCATCAGTCATCTCAGAGGAAGTAGAGCCAGGCATCTTCTTCTTCTTCTTTGCTGCTACGAACAAAGGATCAAACTTCACATTCCACATCTGACCTTTCAAAAGAAAAAGTCTCAGTGCTTCTTGGGCTGTTCCTTTTGTGAGCCCATCCGCAAGTTGAGCTTCAGAGGAAACCCACAGCACTTGTGTCTTCTGCTTCAACAAGTTCTCGGAAATGCTTAGTAAGGCCAATGCTGCATACTTTTCTTTCATGGAGAAAGCTGAGGAGGCTGTGTGCCCCTTTTGGAGAGCATCGTAGACCGACTTGGCATCGATGACCACGGCACCTGGAATGGTCTGAGCAAGTTCTTCAGGTCGAAGCAGGTCTAAGGTTTTTCCAATGAGTTCACCCCAAGCTACTCGAGTGAACATCAATTCTTGTTCTCCTTCTCCGAGAGCTTGGATCTCTGCTGAGAGGCTTGAACGTGCCACCCTTGGAAGTTTTCCTGAACGCCAGGAGATAGGATTGACAGCTCCTCTGATCCCATTCATCATGTTCTTGTGAACCATTCCGACAATGAATCCACCTGTACTTCCAAAGTCAGGGCGATTGCCAACAGCTGCATCAGTCCAGCAGATGAAGCCCAAATCCTCAAGAGTTGCGGCATTCAGTTGCTTGGTATTCACGGACAAATGTCGCTGGCTGTGAACTTCTCGGCAAAGCTTGTTGATCTGCTCAAGGACTTCCTTTCCACCTTGAGGCAATGCCGATTGAAGCCAGGACAACTTGGCTGCATGTTGTGGAGCACTCTGTTGTACTCTCCACTGTACTGCTCCAAGAACTGCGCGAGCTTGACTCAGCTCTTGCTCTGTGATGCTGGGATCGGAGTGGTTGATGTCAATCTGTTTGAGTTCACGGCAGAATTCTTCATGATTCAATTGAAAGCTACCATCTGCTTCCTGAGAAATCATCACGCCACAGTGGGTGAAGGGAGTTTGTTCCCATGGCGACCAACGGTATGCTGAACGAAAAATGGAAAGTGCCCTTTTCACCTCTGGATCTTCCAAATCCCCTGTCAGAAGGAAATCATCGACATGGGATGCAATCACCAGTGAAGTCACTCCCGTGGTTGAACTTCGCAGAACCCAAACACATGGATCTGTCTTCAGCCTAGTCATACCACACTTGTTCTCAATCGTGTCGTTGACATCGAGGTACCACTCACGAGGAGCTGAAACCAGGCCGTAGGCGGCTTTGATGACCTGTACAGCTTGTTTCGGTGGTATCTTCATCTGGTCTGCCAGCTCTGGCACAGGAATGGCAAATATTCCTCGATGTTCTTGAGTCGGACCTGATTGCAAGAACGCGGATTTCGCATCCGACTTGGTGATCGCCCAGCCCTTGTGGCAAGCCAGGTTCATAATCAACTGCCTCGACCTTCTCGTCATTGTGGGGGCAGCTGAAGGGATGCTATGGGCATCCGGATCTGAAAATCCCAAAAGCACTATCCGTGCTTTACATTTTCCACGGGTAGGATCATCTGTGGCTTTAATGGTGAGCACCCACCTCATCTTCATGAGTCTTCCGGCAGGAACTATGCCGTGGTACTTCTTGCATACTGACTCTTGCAGCCATTGATCTACTTCAAGCTGTTTTGCATTAGCCATCTTCTCTCTCTGCTCTGTAGATAATTTGCTCCAACTAATTTCGGCTCCCTTCTGAACCATCTTCGCAGAGTATTTGGAGGGATCCTTCAGCAGTTTCCTCCAGGCATTTTCATCTTCTGGCATGGCAATCTCAACCGAGAACAGGTAGTCATTGGAAGGATGAGCACACCAGAATGCTGCGGCCTGAAGCTCTGCTTTCTTCACATGAAGTGGTCTATCTTCGAGGTCATGGGCTTTACGACGTTGGAGGAACGTTTCATGTCTTCCACGATGGTAGGCTTGTTCTCCATCCTGAGGTGAGTCACCTGCAATTCGCTTCAGTGGCAGGGAGGATGGGGCGTCCAGTAGCCGATTCACGTCAATGTCAGCATCATCCAGTTCCCAATCATCTTGTCCTTGAAGGAGTGGTTCTGGTAGTGAGAGGTCATCACCATCTTCTGCTTCTGGGATTGGGATATCTTCCGCTGGAATCAACTCTTCTTCAGACTGGTCCTCGACTTCTGAGGAACGGACCACTGCTTGTCGAGGCATGGCCGAAGAGGTTGCTCCACCTGGAGGGCGTGATCGAGATCTAGGGACTCTGCTTGAGTTTCGAGGTCGGCCTCGAGGTCGCTTGTTCTCAATCTCGGTCATGTCATCATACTCACCTTTGTCCAAGTGGATAGGACCTGTCCACGGAAGAGTCAAAACTCCTTGATTCTCTGCAATCAGACGTTCTGTCTCAGAAGCATGCCGAAGTTGCTGGGCATGAAACTTCTTCAATCTTCCTTGACCAATAGCCCACACCACTGAAGAAGGACTACAAACCAAAGATTCCTCAGTTCTTTTGGTTTCACTGAAAACAACTCTGGCTGGCCCATACCATCTCCAGGTTCTCAAACGTGGCATGTCGACCAGGGTGTGAGCAGGTTTCTCGCAGGGAACTTTGTGTCGACGAAAATAGACAATGTCACCAGGGACAAAGTGAGAAACCTTGGCAGCTCTTGAGTTCAAAGCTCGACTGATCTTGGCCCTTGCTTGTAGCTCTTGGAATCGAGTTTGAGCTCGAAGCCTCAGGTCTAGGTTCCTTCTCATTTCTTCATCGGTTCCGACTGCAGTGAGGAAAGGAAGATTGTCAGGTTCTTCCCAGTTGCGGCCCAAAGCCCATTGGCAAGGACTGTAGCCGCCCACATTCATCAAAGTATTATGAGCTGCGACCATCAAGAAAGCGGCTTGTCTTGGATTCACCTCTTCATGGGCTTCCCTCAAGAAGAGTTCCATCTTCCTTCGAAGTTCACCAATTCCTCTCTCAACTTCTCCAATGGCTTGGTGATGTTCGGCAGGAACTGGCACCAATTCGATGCCATAGGTGTCGCAGAAATAGCATGAGGCCACGAAAGGCACCTTCGAGGTCGCATCTGATCTTCTGGGGATAGCCGAAGTATTGAATCCAACTTCCTTGAATTGCCTCGATCACTGCTGGGGTGTCGATATTGGCAGATACTTCAGCTGAGTGTTCGAGCATCGGTACTACCACTGAGAAGCTCGAGGCCTCATCCAGCAGGAGAAGGAAGTGATGAACAGAGGTCCCATACTTGAAAAAGAATGCATCCATCTGAAGGGACCGCCAAAGCTGATCTTCCCGATCCAGGGAGGTCACTCGGTCAGGCTCTTTCAGCTTCCCTTCTTGGCATTCATCACAGTGAAGCTTCTCAGCAATGGCCAAGGTCCGACCATCAGCTCCACGAGCTGCCAAAGCCTTTACCAAGGCTGCATTGCTTGGGTGTCCACATCTTCGATGTAGCTTGACCACGTTCTCGGCCAACTTGGAAATCTCTGAGTCTGTCATAGATTTCAGCCCTTCACGATCAATCTTGCCATCCATGATTCCGAAGTTGGAAGCATCTTGTTGTTTGGCGAGCAAGATGCAGCGAGCAGAAATTCTGCAAAACTCAGGGGTATATTTGGCTGACTTGCGAGCTTCTGTTCCCAAGCAAGGAGCATGAGCATGCGATCCATCACAAAGACGATGGACAGGTTCAAAGGCTCGAATTTTGGTAGTGCGCAATTTCCAAGGCTTGCGAATGGAAACCTGTTGGCTATTGCGCAATCCAAACATGCAGCCATCAAAATTCACATCTTCATGCTGGTTCTTCGCCCAAAAACGTCCCACATCTTCAAGATGCCATCCTTGATTATATCGAGGCCATTCTTGGACGCACCAATTCTCTGGAGCACTTTGAAGATGTTCTTGGGCTATCTCCAAAGCAAAACGAGCGATCCTTCTCGATTTCTTCTTCCTCAGGAGGCTTTTCTTCAAACCTTCTTCAGTCCGTTCATTGAGGGCTTGAATGGCTGATGTGGGTCCACATGGTAGACTCAACCACAGACACTCTGGCTTGTGGTATTTCAGCATTTCTCGCACTTTGTTCCTCCCTTCTGGCTTCAGGAGATCACATCCATTGAACAATCCTGCTCTTCCAGCACGACCTCCTTGCTTCTCGATGGCGGTGGTAAGTCCGCTGTCAGCTTCACAGCACAGTTCCATCACATCCCATTTGTCTAGGAAAGGTCGAGCTTGACACTGCCAAATCAAATCTTCTTGTTCGGCTTGAAGATCCTGAAGATGACACGTCATAGAGTAGATCTCCGTGTTATCCAGCTTCTTCTTAGCTCCATTCCATCCGGAAGTTCCATCATCTTCTACCAACGGTTCGGTCAAAGTACCATCCTCCCATGGCCTCTCCTCAGTAGACTCATGGCTCAAGGAGGGGATGTAGTAACACTCCATGATCCCGTGGTCGATGGGGGCGTGACCACTTGAACCTCTTCCTCCAGGTCTTCGGAAGGTCCCTTGCGAGTCTTCCTGGAGCCCGTCTGGGCCATTTCTTCCGAGGGGATCACCAGGACTTCCTTGGGTTGCTCCTTGGATGGATAGCCCTTCTTGCTCTCGGTCTCCCCTTTGATATGTTTCTCCTTTTGGGACCTGATGTGAGCAAGCTGGTCCAGGCAGGACTTCTCGGCTCCATCGTAGGCAATCTTCTTGTCCTTCAGCAGGGCTGAGCCTCGGACATTGTTCTCCCCATGTGAGGTGATTTGAAGGCTCACATCGGCCGGGAGTGCACCAGCTTGGCGATAACAAGCCGGAGCGCCGAAGGCTGGGACATACTCCAATCGGAGCTTGCACACTTGACAAGCCTTCCATAGTCCCCACTTGTTTTGTCCGGAGGGACTGCCTCTGCCCATCTTGGCCTCCTCGTGGCTCCCATTGCAAGGAGGTCCCAGGGTTCGTGGATCTCTGGGATCTGCACCCACTTTCCTGGCAAAGTCGAATTTCTCCTCCAGTGGCACTTTGGTGGACTTCTTGCTTGGCTCCTTCAACTGAGTCTCGGAGCTGCTGGCTTTCGACATGTGGGAGAGAAGTCACAGCACAGGAGGATGCTAAAAACACAAGTGTCCGAAGGGACATGCTCGAGTCTTCACTGCTGCCAGTTGTGTTTTCTTCAAAACATTGTTCAGAAGACTCGTTGCAAAAATGAACTCTGGCAGCCATCTTCCTAGAAATAAAATCACTCCATTCATCTCCTTCCAAACGGTACAGCTCTTCGTTCTCTTCTTTTGAAAAAAGGATGTCAGGAGTCGTGATCATGCATGTATCATGTGTGTGCTGCTTCTGTATTGCTTGTTGTCCTATGCCTGCAGTTGTGGAGTCGTTGAAGACGGGGTAGGTCTCGGAGACGACTGACGGAGTAGGCCAAGACGTTGAACCAAGGTCAGAAACCAAGCACGCAGGATCACCTGGAGGATCACCTTGACATACTTCAGCAAGAAGTGGGGTTGGGTAGCACGCGGACACCGACCCGTCACCCAACACAACAGCCTCAGACTTTGGGAAGATGGACAAGCGGTCGACAGCGCTTTCGGGCCCCCAGTTTTGCTTGCTTGTTGTAGGTCTGCTTCGTGTGGCACATGTAGAGGAGGAAGAAAAAACGGAGAAAACTGGCTCTTTCATCACTCGTCGATCCAAAAAGTAAACCTTGCTTCCGCTTGCCATCCAATCATCGCAAAGATTCAAAAGCAAATGTCCCGATGCCGAACGTTTCAAAGGAATCATGAGTTGGTGGTCCACATGCTTCAAAATCATCACAGCTTGTTGGCAGTCGATCACTGCTCCAAGTTTCTCCAGGGCTTTGATTCCAATGAGAACTGGTACCCCTTCCACATCAATGGTGAACAGCCCTAGAGTCAGCTGGTGAGGTCCTACATGCTGTGGGAGAAGAACAAAGCTTTCTGATGATTGTGTCAAACCATTTCCGAATTTGAAACTTTTGTAGGGTCCATCCACGACTTGAACTGGCACCACATCCTTTTGTCGCTCTTTGCGCAGCTGGTAGATGCGATCCAAGGCAGCCAAAGATGCTACTGATTCCGTCGCACCAGTATCTATGACTCCATAGCCTTCATCTTCCGGCCGAGGAACTCCAAGTCCAAACACTGGAGAGGGCAGAAGCAAAGGCACCACTGGGTTCTCCTCCTCGGCGATCATGAAGATGCCAGCTCCCTTCCGAGAGCCCTTGCCTTTGCCCCGTTGTGGACATTGCCTATATCCATGTTCCTCGCTGCCACAAATGAAGCATCCAGTATATCCACTCAAAGCCAGCACAGAATCGGGTGGAGCTGCAGATCCAGCAGCTCCAGGCCTCGAAGCCACAAAAGCCGTCGAGGAAGGAGGCAAAGAAGGTTTTCCTTTGGAACTCTTCATTTTCCCTTTTCCTTTTCCTTTCCCCTTTGGGAAGAATCCACGGCTCTGATTGCGGTGGTGAAGCATCTGCCGACTTTCTGCAAATGTTCGGATCTTACCTTCATATGCTGCATAGGCCTCTTGAAGCTCTTGCTGTTGCTCAGGGCTCAAATGAACTTGGGCTTGAACAGCATCCCAATCGCTCCAGGCCCAGAAGGCGCCAGCAGCATCCTGGAAATAGTACTCGCCATCATTCTCCAAGGTCCAGAAAGTCCAGCTGCCATCACTCTCTTGGAACCATTCGCCATCTTGTTGTCCTCCACTCTCATCGGCCAAAAACTGGCCAGAGGGCACCACAGGAAGTTTCACCCAATGAATCTCTGAAGAGTCCATCATCTCATCGGCTTCCATGTCATCCACCAAAAGGACTCCCCAGTCTCCATCTCGTTCCACCCAAAAGGATGGACGACTTTTGCCTTTCCCTTTTCCTTTAGGAGCGGCTTCTCTTTCATGAAGACGAAGTTCATCTTCGGCTCCTCTCAGTCCTCTTTCGACAGCCTCTACGGACAAAGAGTTGCCGATGGTTGCCAACACATTGAGGCGTTGGGCTGCATTCAAGGAACACCTTCTCAACATCAGCCAACCCAACAGCTCAGAGGGCAACACTTCGGGCAAGTCGGCGTCCAGGTCATCCCAAAGTGCCTGACCCCAAGTATCATCGAGGTCAGATTCGGAGGAGTCTTCCTTCTTCTTGGTCTTCTTCTTGTCTCCAGGTCCCCACTTGCGAGGAGGACGAGCATCGAAACCGTCATACTCTGCACCTCCTGCATCTTCCTCATAGACGGGAGGTTCCTGATCATCAGCCTCAGCATCTTCAGAATCAGCTTGTGCTTCAGGTTCCGGCACCGTCATCTTGCTAGCCTTCCTTCGCGAAAGTGGAGATCTAGATGAGCCACTCTTCACCGAGGGTGGCCTCGAACTCTTTGTAGGGCTGGACGGATGGGAACTTGGTTGGAGTGCTCTCGCTCTCTTTAGAGCTCTTTGGAGTTTTCTGTAGCTTTCTCGTACCGTGGCACACCACGTTGCCATGGACATGCCTTGCGGCCTTCTCAACTTCACAAGGAGGTCTTCAGCTCGAGCACCTGCATCTGGGACTGGTATCTTAGCTAGTTGGGCTTCTAAGAACTGGATCAGGTAACGTGCGCCGTCTTTCTGACACAGACGGCGATGGTCCAGTTCCTGAGTCACCACCCAGGCTCTTCCCGTTAGCTGTGCAGCTAACTCTGGTCCAAGCAAGCATCTCTTCTTGGGTCTCGTGCGCTCAAACATAAGGCGAACTCGCCGCATGTAATCTGGCCATCCTGCCAGATCACCATCCCAGGTACACCTGCTGCTCGAGGGGAATTCACGGTCTCTCTCAGTCATGGCTTCCGATACCGAGTTGTCAACTTCAATGACTCGTGCACTGAATCACAGCACGGTGCGGAAGGTTGCCCCAAAGGTCCCACAGTAGCTTTTGCCCGAAGGCTCCGCTACCAGTGTCAGTAGACAACTGGTAACAGAACCCAAACCAACGCGTTTGGAGGTGAAGTTGTGCCCCAGGTTCAACAGCAAAATGTTCAGCAAAAATGCAAAGTGGTTGGTGATTGCTATCACCACTCAAAGGTTTCACAGCTCACTCACACCTCTGCAATGGCACCTCTTTGTTCTCGGACAGGAGCTGTGATCAGCTCGGTTTGCAGTCTGCTCGGCGTATGGCTAAGCAAAGAACACTAGCAGTAGCAAAACACTGGCCGAAGGGATCCCTTGAGAGTGAAAGGATCGTACATGAATTATGTGACATGGCATCTGGTGGCTCACGTGTCACTCGGAAACTGAAGCATCACGCTATCGTTACCTAGAATTCTCACACATCTGCGCCAAAATGAAATTATGCTTTGCAAAATTTTCGCGAACCCGGACCCAGCGCTTAAGTTTTGCGGGGTTAAAGGTTAAAGCTTGTCCTGTTGTGCATGCTAGAAGCAAGTATGTCAGCCGTTGGTAACAATATGTTAGCTTGATTTAGTTTGGCAATCAAACTACTAATTAAAAGCAATGCTTCTGTCTTTGCTCACACTTTCATCTGTCCATCTCAGGATCTCTCCGAACAGTTTTCGCTTGATAGGACCGCGCGCTTGATATGCTATCTTTGCTTTCGCCCCGGCCTTCGCGAGACTTTCGCCAAACCTTCCCAAAATGTTTCGGAAGGGTGGAAATCCATCAGGGCCTGCATTGCCTTTGAATGCCTTGGATTTATCCTCCCAGGAAAGAACCTAGTACGAGTACCACTCAAAAGCTTGGACTGGCACGCAAAGATATTTATTCTATTTTGTTCTCACAATTTCTTAATGAGTTACACAATTATCTTTCGCAAACACCTTCGCCAGAAAAAACTCTTGCGCGGCTTCAAAAAAACTTTCGCAGACCGTAGATTCATAGCACAAAAGGACACAAAGGCTGTGGGAGGCTAAACTCCTTACAAGGACCTTTAGATCAACACCCATATGTCGACTCCAAGATCCAACATAATCCAACATTTCCACCATCTTCAAAAGGAAAATTGAATGCGCAAAAACCAGTTACATCTGTGATATCTGATATTGCATGTATACACGCAGCAGGCTTCCCAATGTCCGAAACTGCTCCACACTGATCCCTGTCCAGATTGCACCAGTATGGGATGAATTCGCTGTGCAGCAATTTGCAGCTGTCACAGAAAAATCAACCGTGTCTTGTCAACCTAGCATGCCAAAATTCAGCTTGATGAGCGATTGTTGAACAACCATATATAACTTTTGGAACAAGTGCAATATTGTAAGTGGAATCAACAAGAATGACAGCCCAAGCCTGTCCCTCCTTGAAATTTGCTCGATTTCGCCCGAGCAATGGACATAGGTGAATGGAAGAGACCGGGAAACCCTGCGGGAGTGCAAAGCAGGAATGGAAATGGACAGAACCCACCAACATGTCCAAAGGACATGATGCTACCAGGATGACAATCTAGACCCACATTGATACCCATCATTCCATCTCGAACAACCATCAAAAACGTCATATAGAAATAAAATAGTCACATAGTACGTGACATACTATTCAATCAGAAGTATTAACAGTCACATTATGTTGTTACACATGGTTGGTTACTCACCTCAAACAAGCAAACAAACAAGTTAGAACAAAAAAACAATCAAGAAAAAACGCAACATTATACTACGAGTACCTTGAACCGTTATGAACAATTGAGAAAACTGCAACCAAAGAAGGCACACGATGAAACAGAAAACACGACATGCATTTCAAATAATCAATCAATCTACCAGTACCTAAGTATATACGAACAATTCAAAAATTATAACTGATTAAGCATACGCAAAACCAAACACATTTTACAAGCTTGACACGAATCACATGAGAACCAATGGATCAAATCGGACGCACCTTTTCGTGTAGAAAATTTGCTAAAGGTGCATGAAGTTCTGGTGGACCTTGGTCATGATCAGCTGTTTGGCTACAAAAATGCATCATAAATATGCATCCGTCTCCCATTTCTGTGAACCATTTGCCACCCATGGCAGCCTCACTAAATGTTCTTTGCCATCGCAAGAAATATCAAGAAATGGAACAGCTCCAAGAGCTAAGGCCAATGCTCTTTGAAACGTAGTGGAAGCTCGCACCGAGCTTTTCTAGGCCTGCGAAAGAGCTACATGAAAGCTTTTGTGAGAGGAGTATAAGAATCCCTGATGGACCATAGATATACCGTATTGTACAGTAAACTGCAAAACCACGGAGCACTGAGGTCAATGCAACTGAATTTCCAAGGTGTGAAAAGTCTGAGGGTTTAGCGATCCAAGGGTAGAGTCTGCGCTTTCCGGGGAAACCAGAATGCACATGCACACTATCAAACTATATAGACGGCGGTGATCGGCCGTGTGTGTTTTATTGTCAGTCTCTTCTGTTCATCCAGCAAATATCCCATCTTTATCCATCTTTTCCATACTATGTTTCTGTCCCAATGCATAGACGCAAGCACAATTCGGACCCTCCCAAAAACTATTTTTTTGCGCCAGTATGTCGTCAACTGGACAGGCCAGCTTTCAGAGGTTCCATGAATTGCGATGATGTCACCGGTGACAAAGTTTGACGCCAAACCCACTGAAAAACATCGGTTTGACATTCCAGGACACTTTTCTATGTCCGTTGATTTTTTTAAAGGAATGCCATCCATGCAGCAAAAGTCTTCGAGTGATCGCCAAGACCTGTCGATCATCTGTGTCCCTGCATGTCCCTGCCAAAGAGACGCCTCTGTTGAGCGTCAGTTCACGAGTGAATTGCTTGGATTGGTGCACAACGGCTTCTACACTCAAACCTTTTTGTATGCCGAGCACATCCCATCCTTGATTGCCATTCGGGAAAAGAATTGTTCCCCAACCCGGTGCCGTAACGTAGCGTCAACGTGCAAGTGAATGTTAACATGACCCCCCCACGCCAGCCCAACCCTAGCGTGACGTAGCATCAACTTCATGAAGCAAGTTCACATGAACGTCAACATGACCCCCCTCACCCCCAAGCGCATCGTTCAAGTGATCATCACAAACGACAGTCAATCTGAAAAAGTGGAGAAACCTGCACGCCCGGCCGTGGCACGGGTGCCAACTATAGATCAAAAAATCAAATGTGCAAAATGTTTAGTCACATGTCAAAGTGGAAGACAAACAATTACCTGACAATGATCTGAGTATGCAGTACCACGTCCAGGTTCCAAATATCAAGTGCATAAATTGAAAACTGTATCAACCTTGTTGATCTATGTTGCTCTTTCTCCCGTGTAGCATTTCCAATGAGATCAGTGACTTCCCGTGATCCCTGAATGCATTCTGAGGCAACTTCCCAAATGCCATGGGTTCACTTTAGTACGTCAAAGAGGATGTATATAATGATTATAATGTTTGAGCTTCGGAGCTGAATCCGCTCGCACAAAGCATATCCAGGTCTGCAGATCGACGGGAGTTCCAAGGCTGAAAGCTGAGAGAGCAAGAGGAACCGAAGAGGAACCGAAGAGGAACCGAAGAGGAACCGAAGAGGAACCGAAGAGGAACCGAAGAGGAACCGAAGAGGAACCGAAGAGGAACCGAAGAGGAACCGAAGAGGAACCGAAGAGGAACCGAAATAAAGATGTGAAACAAAGATGTGAAATAAACATGTGAAACATACGGAATCTATACGGAGTTATAGTCTGAATCAATCTGAATCAAACATTTTCAGACCTGAAACGAATCTGTAGCATTCTGAGCATTCTGTATCTGTAAAGAGGAATGGAATCCATGTGAAATGTGACATCTCCCAGACTTCGCCAATTTGTGCCTTCATAGAGCTTGGCCATACCGGGCCTCACCAACTCTTCGAAGATCAGTCAGCAGTGAGGCTTAAGAAACATTGATACACATTGAACATATTTTTACATATTTTGACATCTCTCTATATATATGATATATATGATTAATATGTATTTATCATATTCCAACACAACATGAAAGATGCATGTCTTGATTTTTATTAATTGATTTTCTGTGTTGAGTTGAGTTTTCAGATTTCAAATTGTCTCGTAGGGAAGCAACATGCACTGTACAAGGCTACTCTGAGAGCTCGTGCACGTCGTCGAACGTCTTCAGGAAGGTATTTTGCAACACGGCCTAACGAAACACATGGAACTCATCAAGCTCATAAGACTCTTCACCAAATATATTCAACTTATTCAACTATTCAATTCTTTCAAATTGTTTTTTTACAGTATTTTCTCTACATTGAAGCATTGCTAAAGAAGCTCGGCTTGTTTGAGCAGCTTGTCTAATCGACAGGACATGTGGTGTGCACGGCCGCCGGTCCTTGATGCCATGAAAGACTTCTGTCACCTTGTCACGATAAGGATCGAACAATGAGTCCATGTGCTTGGCGACTCCGCCCATGAATCGAATTCTAAATCTGGGGCAACTGAATCTTCCAATTGACGCCTTCACAGTGTCATCAATGTCAGAAATGACTCCGATGCCGCGTGGACCTTGATGACTAGACTCGAGAGTTTCCAAATCAAAGCCCTTTTCCAAAGGCTGAGCCTTTCTCGTCTCTATTCGTTTCTCAGGTCTTTGCGAACTAAAGCCGCCACCTTGGTGCCACACTGACAAATGGACGGTGGTGCAACATCCAAAGTGCATCTTGCTTCCAATTCCTTTGGTTATCGTTTAGTCCATTGTCGTCCTTTGGTTGTTTGGAATACAATATGTGCTTCCGCAAGCTGGCAGCATTTGCGCGCTTACGCATGTTTCCGCAACTACGACTTTGCATGTGACGCCTGCCCTTTAGATCCCTTTAGGTGATGCTTGTGATGCTTGCAATCTGGAGGGTTTCAGGCAACAGGGAAATTCCTGCCAATATAGGCCAAGATAGGTCTGGAGGTTTTTATGTGCAAAAAACATGTCTTTGGTCCCTATCGCAATATACAATCATTTACAATTCACTTTTTCACTGAGGACATTTCACAAGCACTGCCTGCAATGCCTTTAAAGCTCTTCTTTTGGGAGCAACGCGAACGGGGTGAACA
This sequence comes from Symbiodinium kawagutii, assembly GCA_009767595.1. Classification (NCBI taxonomy): domain Eukaryota; class Dinophyceae; order Suessiales; family Symbiodiniaceae; genus Symbiodinium; species Symbiodinium kawagutii. The sequence continues at coordinate 421,614 of VSDK01002342.1, read as the reverse complement.
TAGACTCAAGCTGTGTCTGCTTGCCCACGCTTCATGATGTGCCAGTATTTCATTCATTCGTTGACCGTTGATAAACAACATTGCATTTGATAGTCTAATTGGCCAAGGTTTGGCGAAGCTTCGCTGAGTATTCAATGTATTGCACTGTGATCACATGTGAAAACAAGTTCAAGTCTTGATTCTGAACAGTGAACTTTCATCTCTTTTTCATCTTCTTTGAATCTTCGTGAAAAACTCTGAGACTTTGGACCGCTTTGACAGGTGAGGCTGACAACCTGGCACAAAAGTGGGAAGCGACAGTGGAAGATGCAAAGATTATGCAAAGGCAAGCACATGAGTTGAGCAAATGTGGCAACAAATCTGAATCGAAAATTTTGACAAATTTATTATATGTAATATAATATATGTAATGTAAATAAATAAATAAATATATATATATATATATATAAATAAGTAAATAAATAAAGAGATAAATAAATGAATACAGTACATAAATAATACAAACATATAAAGAATCATCCAATTCCAAAAAATGAGACACCGGCCAATCAACAAGTACTAAATCATCACTGATGCTCCCAAGCACCCTCTGCAAAGGATGCAAAACTATGGCAACATCACCAGGGTATGTTTACTGTCAAACTAATTCCGGACCTATGTGGTCGGCAATCTACAGCACTGGCTGATGGAGCAGCCCTCGGATTGAGTATATAATTCCATAGGATATTACATGTACATATGTATATACATATGTATATACATATGTACTATGTATTTAAATATCAACATATAGCAAACTTACGCAACATTTAGATGCCTTTTGGGCACAGGTTGAAGGGGGCCCATTGTGAAGTGTGAAACTAGTCCAGCCTTTGAGCTTCTGGAGGTTGCACCTTGACATTGTAGTGCTGAAGAAAAACACGTTATGACCCAGTCTCACGTTGTGTGCGAACAATGAAAAGATTCACATTGCATGTGCTTGTTTGGAAGAAAACATGAGGAAGCGACACAAACAGCGTTCCACAATCATACAATCCACAGCATTTGGTTGTTGATATCAATCGTTAGCATTTTCTCCGATACCTATTTACAGTGAGCGGGACATGTCAGTTTGCAATGATGCACAATCGAAAAAACGCCATCTTGAGCCGAGTATCTACTTCTGCGAGACGGACCTGGAACTGCAAACATCGGCTAACGACAAATCTCTTGCAAATTATGATCTTCATGGACTCACATTTGATTCTTGATTGATTTGATTGCCTTCCTCATTAAAAAAAAACAACAACATAATGCACTGCAAAAAGTTGAGGGATTAAAAGCTTGCCTCCACAGGAACCTGCTCCATGAATCGATCTGCCAACCTCAACGAAAACAGTCCCAGTTGAAGCTTGTTGAAGTCATGAACTGACAAAGTATGCCCTACTTCGACTCAGCTTTCTATCTGTTTGGCGCCAAGGCGCTGGATGTTCTCATCAGTGAATCTTACGTTTGCCTCTGCAGGGTGGAACAAATGGAGACATCGTGGGACATCAGAACCATATCCACCAAAGTTGGTTGAATGTGCTTCAAGTGAGCAAGCACCCGCAAAAACACGTTTGTTCTGCTGCCATCTGCTGCCTAAGTTTAACAATCAATGCAATCATCCGTTTGTGTCTGACACAAAGGATATCAAAGAATTACTTGAGTTGAGTGCCTTGCAAAATGCAAATTCAATCTCACACTAAATTTACGTTGCTCAATTCTGCCAAACGGGACACGTTGGTGCATTGAATCATTTCAAATGTATCAAAAGACGTGCAAGTGTTTATTTGACATTCCAAATTTCATACAAGCCAAAGGCCTGGATCAAACCGTTTCCATCTGTTGGCGGCAACTGCTTCCAACCTGCATCTCACAAACAGCCATGCCCAACTGTGGTCAAACAGTTTGAAAATTGAAGCCATAGGCAGTTTGTGTTTCGCAAACAATTCTTTGACATCTTTGATTTTTCTCACAATGTTTTTTGCGAAAAAATCAATCATAGTCAATGAGTCTCTAGGGCTGCGAGTACGGCTGTACAGAGTATGTGTCAAACATTGAGATCTGGCGCCTTCGTCACCATGATGACCACCAAGACCTTGCATTAAGCAAAATATTTAGAAACAGGATGAATTTCTATGAATTTCTATGAATTTCTTGGATCTTTTGGATCAATGACATTCATGTAGTCTCTCTTGGAGCCTCCAGTTCCAGAACATTCCAGTGCAATAATGCAAAAGCGTGAACATGAAAAATCTGAATGATCGCTCGATGGCAGAATTTGAGTCACAATCATTTGCAATAAGCAAGACATGTAGCGCAGGAGAATTTGCTGCGTATGATCCGGGATGAAGGTAAAAGCAGGCCAAAGCAAGACTGGTAGGAGTGCGAGAGCGCTAAGGTAGTGCAAGATAGTGGCAGTGAAAGTGTAACAGCAAGTCTAGGAGGGTTGAGAACTTCTAAGTGACTTCTTTTTGCATCGCAGCCATTGATGGTAACACTGAATGACATGTCAAATATGTGGTGAATGACAGCGGAGGTGGCGATTATGAGGAAAACGATCGATGATGGTGGACCATGAGGGTGAAGATTGTGATCGATCACAATGATTCACAATGAACATAGGGATTTTGATGGTGACGTTAAATGATGGATGGGACCGCAGTGATGACAATCCTTTTATTTTTCAAACCAAAAGGTGGAAAATAATGCAGCCAAAAAGGAAAAACATGTTCCAAGAGACGTAGGACAAGCATGTGCGAAGAACGGGTAGCAAAGGGCAGAAATGTGACCAGTTCATCAGGTTTGCAAATTTATTAGGCGAACATATTGTCTTAAATGCAGGGGTGTTGAAACAAAAGAGGATATGGATTAATAAGGTTCGCAGAACGCTTGCTTTTCCTAGGTAAGCATGCTCGGTTGTGCACAATCTGAATCAGGTACACTCCTATGCCTGACATGCCAAAAGACTTCCATGTTAATGATCACGGGCTTGCTAATGCCTTTCGGCATCAAAGAGACGCGCAACGGGAGATTCATTTCCAGGGATTCAACATATGTACAGTGGACATGATGTTTCCGGAACGCAGTTTACAAAGCTTTGAGGTCTTTGGCCATGGCAGGCTGGGACAAAGTACTTTGAAATCTGCAGAAGTGTGTATAAAAAGTGTGTAAAAAGTGTGAATTTATGTAAATCTTATCATTTGAAGGCGCGCACTGCGCCGTGTCTTGCTCTGGGCGGCTGTCGATGTGCGACACGTGCACAAGCTCTACAAGTGCGTGCGCATCTCTGCATTCTCTGCGATCTCTGCGCATCTTCAAATGATTTGTTCCTTCAGATTGTATCATTGTCATTCATTTTCATTGGATATCACAAAGGTAAAGAGAACAATGTGCCAAACTGCAATGCTGTATCTGCATCTGTTGTGGTCAAAACTTTGATCTGGAGATATCTCAAGACTCTGGCGAACTTCCAAACGCTGCAGAGCGCGATCGTTTGAAAGCGGGAGTCTGGCACAAGGGCCGAAAACAATCTGAACACAGTGGACTCGAGGTTGACATATGTATTTTGAATCCAGCTTCAGAGAATCAAGGATAAGCAATGCTGTCCCCATGCAAGTACCATGCCAATGTTTCAAACTAATCCCTTACCCCTAATATTAACCCCCCCCCGAATAGTAAGCACGGCGAGCTATTCTTTTTAATAAGGGGTTTTTTAACATTCCGCTCCCGGACGGACCCCTAATAATCAAATCAAATTCCTTATAATAAAAATAAAAAAAATGATTTCAAAATTTCGTTGATCCCTTTTTAAATTCTATTTACAATATTGCTGAAATTGGATTATGAAGCTTACCCCTAGTAATCAATTAAAACTCCTCAATAATAAAAACAGAACATTTGGATTTCACAATGTATTTAAATCCCTCTTTAAATTCTATTCAAAATATTGCTGAAATTGAATTTCGAAGCTTACCCCTAATAATCAATTAAAACTACTTATTAATACAAACAGAACATTTTGATTTCAAAACTTAATAAAATCATATAAAATCCCTTTTTAAATTCTATCTAAAATATTGCTAACATTGGATTTCGAAGCTTACCACTAACAATGAATTAAAATTCCTTACCAATAAAAATAAAAACATGATTTCAACATTTGATTAAATCCCTCTTAAATTCTATCTAAAATATGGCTAAAAAATGAATTTCAAAGAAGACCCTAATAAATCTTAAGGATCAAGCTATTTTTTCTTATTACTTGCAGTGGGGATAAATCCCATCACCCGGAAAGAAGTCCCATCACCCCGCACGGCACGCATTGGAAAGAAGTCCCATCACCCGGAAAGAAGTACCGTCACCCCAAGCAAATCCCAATGGCACAGCGTGTCTCAGCAGACGCCTTTTTGTTCAAAGATTTGACAAAAAATGCGCAAAAGTGTGCGCACAGCAGCAAAAGACGCATGTTTCAACGCAATGATCCGCATGAGTTCAGACGCAGTTCGCAATGGCACATCGGCAGTCGCGCACACAATCAAGCAACCCCAGGATTACCAAATCCCATTGGGACAGCGCGATTCACAACAAATCCCAATGGCACAGCGTGTCTCAGCAGACGCCTTTTTAGTCAAAGATTTGACGAAGATGCTCGAAAGTCTGCGCACAGCAGCAAGACACGCAGGCACAAGTGCCAAACCGCGCCACCACCAGCAAGGGAGAAGCACAAAAAAGACGCGAAAAACCCACCCATCCAAAAGGAGCTGGTAAAACAAACCCGCAAATCCATTGCCATCTTCAGAGCTATGTTCTATCTAAAACCGTTGATGGAAACTAGGAAAATAACAAGCCATGTTACTCAAGCCTTGCACTCGATACAACTGAATCTTTGGGCAGACTGAATGCAATAAGACAATAAACTTGCAAAACACAATGTAATGGCTGATTTACATGATGTAACCAATTGCTTGGAAGCTGACAATATCACCCAATGTGTCCGAAACACTGCGCGCACGCATGATTTTTGAATGACGTCTTAGATTCAAAATTGTCAATCAAATTAAACCATAATTCATTGAAAACTATTACAAAACACTGTGCGCACGCAGGACTGATGCGACTTCTCGCGACATGATGCGACTTAACCTCGGCGCTAGTAGGGGGTAAAGACCCTTCTGGAATGAATGTGTTTTCCTATTGATTTTCAATTGCCACAATTAATAACGCAATTAAACATAAAAAACGGAAATCGGGAATTCCACGCCTATCTTTATTATTTGGGGCACGTTTCGTAATAGGGGGAAGGGATTACTATGTAGGTCCGTAGTGATCCATATTCTCATACCAGATTTTCAGTAAACAAACACTGCACAGCTTGACTTCTGAGTTTGGACTTGCAAGCGCTCTCAACATCGGCGTCAGCAAGCTAAAGACGGCGTGGCTGAAAGCTTCGAAATATGAGCCGAGCTCGCTCCTAGTGTCATTTGCACTTCTGACATCTCATGCCCCTTGCAGTTACAGGACATGTGCATGCTGCATACATTTGCTTTGTGATGCTGCTAGTGTCATATGCACATCACAGGCTGGCCTCGTAGATTTTCATTGCGTCTTCATCAAAATCACTTTCAGTCATGTCATGCAGTGAGCGGAAAAGTTGGCGACCTGCAAAGAAAAGATCAGGCGAGGGCTTCAATCACGACACCTTGAACCAAAGAAGTGTCTGATGGCCCAACCGGCAAAAATGTTGCAAATTCTTGAAAAAGGAAGGAACAGTTTTGCATAGTTTTTCGTTGTGTATGTATATACATTCATACATATGATTATATATCACCGTATTATATATTGATATATATATATATAGTGTAAATGTGTAGGTCACTTGTTTGTTCTTCTCAGTTGTGAAAAGGGATGCAGATTTCACGATTGAATTGACCTGTATGCAGAACAACGAGCCACCAAGGAACGGCACCAAACCACCAAACCAGGACCGCCTTTCAAAGGTTGACGAACCCACGCGCAATTTCTTGTTTGCATCAGAAGTTGGTTGGGTTTGGAAACATGTAATTAGAGCCACAATTCAGTGGAACCACACGCAGCCCGCCCAGTTGCTTAGAAGAAAGACTTCCAACCGGATTCTTAGACGAGACTTCTTCATCGCCGTTAACAATGTGCAGTCAGTGCCAATGCATGGCACCCTATCAGCCAGCTTCACAATATGATGATATCTCCCAGGGTCATACCATGGTTGCTGTACTGACCTTTCGCGAACCTTTCGCTGTGCTATTGAAGTTGACATGGTGACCGCACAAGGCGGTGGCGGAAATTTCCAAACAAATAACCAATAGGAACAAAGAATTTTTTGAGATGGAGTGCTGGTGTGATGGTGATGATGGTGACGGTATTGGTGATGGTGTTCTTTCCTTTGCTGGTGTTTTTGCTCTGATGTGTATTTTCACTGCTTGTGTTTTTTTCACTGCAGGCGTCTGTTCACAGCTGGTGCTGTTTCCCCTGCTGGTGTTCTTTCTTTGCTGGTGTTTTGCCTCCGCTGGTGGTTTTTCTTTGCTGGGTTTCTTCCTTGCTTGGTTTTCAATGCTGGCGCGCTTTTCTCTGGTGTTTTTCTTTCTGCTGGTGTTTCTCTCTGGTGCTTTTTCTCTGCTGTCTGTTTCTTGGCTATAACAATTACTTGGCAGTTAAACTTACTTGGCTTTGACATTGCCTTGGCTGTGACACTTACTTGACGGTGACACTTACTTGGTGGTGGCGCATACCTGGCTTTGACACCTAGTTGGCTGCTACACTTACTTGGCTGTTGCACTTACTTGGCTTTGGCACTTACTGTTCTTGGCTGTGACACTGATCCGGCTGTTGCATGACTATGATATACTGTAATGATCTATGATGGTGACAGTGATGGTGATGGTGATGATGACGTTGAGGATGATGGTGATTTGTTGCGATGACGATGCCGCTGATGGCGACAACGATGAAAATAACGGTGATGCTGATGACGTTGACTTTGACGATGATGCTGACGCTGATGACGTTTGACGTTGACGTTGACGATGATGATGACGACGACAACGATGATGATGGTCATTGCAATGATAACACTGATGATGGCGACGACGTTGATGTTGACGATGATGCTGACGACGTTGCCATTGACGTTGACGTTGACGTTGACGATGCTGATGACGATGATGACGATGATGATGATGATGACGACCATGAGGACGACGACAACAACAACAACAACAACAACAACAACAACAACAACAACAACAACAACAACAACAACAACCACAGTCAGCAACCACGATATCCAATGGTTGGGTCATGCCAGGTGTCTTCATGGCATTGAGCACCTTCTCCCGCAAGGAGACTTTGAAGTAGCAGGAGGAGATGACGATGAAGAGCAGGATGAGGCTTTCATTGGTGAAGGTGAGCAACAGAGACGACCAATCGAAACCTGGCGAGCAAAGACGGCCCATGAAATGCGGCGCGCTTAGCTGCTCGCTTCTGAAATTCTTGAAAAACAAATTTGTCAATGGCATACCCCCCCAAAGTTACCGGTATACTTCCAAAAGCAATCGCAACCGTGAACACTACCTGGAAAACCAATCGTTGTGATTTTCCAGTTGCACCAAGACAAGGATCAAAGCCTAAGCATTTCCCACCAGCCAGTACCATGTATGACTTAAAAATCTCAAACAGCAGTAGGCCACTTGACAGGCCACTACCACTATTCCACGGCAAGCCGGCTCCTGGGCTGGCATGGCCGAGCCACGGTCGGGTTGGCTTCTCATATGGAGCAAGACGCCCACAGGAGAGATGACGAGGTTGAAGTAGAGCGCTTGGCTTGGGGCCAAAAAACTCGGGGCCGGCAGGCTTGGTGCTTGGTGAAGGGCCCTGGCTGAGATGGTGGTGATGATGATGGTGGTGATGATGGTGGTGGTGGTGGTGATGATGAACGTTGTATAAGTCATGATTTGCTGCGGCTCATTGTGATGATCTTTACATCAGCCATGCTTTAAAGCATCGTTGATGAACGCAGGGATTATCTGGGCTTGACTCTGATTGTGTTCGTTCATGGTTTGTAGTAGCTAATGGTAGCTAATGATCGTTGATGCTAGATACTGATGCCGGCTAATACTATCTTCTTATTGTAGCTGGTTTTACCCACCCACAAGCAAATCAGCCAGAGTCATCCCGGATTCGAGGGCGTGACCCGTTGTGGCCGTGCCCCGTCTCTGGAGATTTCGTAAATATCACCCATTATCTCCCACCGGGTGCACAAGGCTTCATGGGAGAAGTTCAGGATATAAGCCACTATCAAAGAGTAGAAAAGGAACTAAATGCCTGCTGTTCAATTGTGGTGTGGAGCACCGTCCAGGATCTATATGCGGACAGCCCAGGGGCCCAACAAAAACTACTAGTAGTTTCGGTTTTATCACTTGTTTGATGTACACTCTGGCATCACCATTCCCAATTTTGTGCTGCTAGTCAGCGCAACGCTGAGCTGTTGAGGTGTGAACAATTACAATTACAGTACAATTACAATAGATAAACCATAAATGGATATAAATGGTGGATCTTCCATTTCCAGGTTAGCATACCAAAGAGATCCAAAGAGTATTTATTCATTCTCGGACCTGCCGTACTTGCTTGCATCCTATCCAACCTCACCTGTGCGCTGCCATCCCATCGTTTAGTAGTGCCCACTCCTACCACCTGGAACCCCCCCTGTAAACCACGGGTATGCCCACAGAAGTATCCTTAAACCAAGCCAAATCCATCTCAAACCAATCACCTTCAACGGGAATATCATCCCCAGTGGAACGACCACCAATACCCGCTGTCTCTCTGCCCACTCCGCCTCCCGCCGAATAAGAGTTATTGACACATTTTCAACTGTGCGTGTGATAATAACAATAATGGTTTTAACACATAGGTAATGGTGGGCAAGAGTTGATAATCATAGACAATTGATGGTACTAACCTTTGTTATCAACACATAAGAAAATGGTGGCTAATGGTTGATAACAATCGTTTTAATGGTTACTACTGCTGAACATTTGCCATAACCTCATCATGACCTCATGGTAAATGGCTAAAGGCTACAACTGCTAAAGGCTACAACTGCTAAATGGTTCCTATTGATATTCACCATGATGAGATAGCATGACCATAAATAATAGCCATGGCTAACTGTTGATGAATAGAGAAAACATGCTTAATTGATATCAACCAGTGATATGCTCCATGGCCAATGGTTTGCGACTGCTGATTTAACCATGGGTCAACCATTAACATATATTCAAAAAAACATGAAATAGCCATGGACATAAACATGAATTACAGTAACCATTCGTATGAACCATGATTTCAAATGATGGGTTTTACCTTTAACACTCAGCCACGAACCATGACCTCCTCATGGTTGATGGTGGTCCCAAAGCCAGGCTGACAGGCCTCTCCGTTGCTGAGTCTGGCCCCTTCAGTCATGGCCACTTTTCTAGTATCGGGGACCCCCCAAATCATCTTTTATTTCAATCATTTCAAAATAACAAACCAACTATTTTCTGTCCCGAGTTCTGAGAACCCCTTACAGCGATATGTACGTGTCTCTAGGTGTATTTCGTATATTCATTCGAATGCATGTGTATACATATCTCCAAACTATATCCCACTATCATCCCCTATCACTTTCGGGGATTTTCAATTTCGGGGATTCTGGATTTCTTTCGACTCTTTGCCTCACCAGTCTCATCTTTGCCATACCCGAAAGGTTAAGTAACAGCAAGCTACTGTAACCATCAATGCGGCCCAGTGGCAAGATGCTGGTCATCATTCTGCAGCAGCTAAGGCAGGGCAACATCTCTTGAGGCAGCGTGTGGCCGCTCAAGACCTTGCTTCGCGGCGGCTGCACGCGGATAGCTGCGGATACGAACTAATGGCTACCCAGGATTAATAAACCCCTGGTTGATTAACTGGGGGGGTTACTATTCTAATGGGAAACCAAAGCTTTTAGGGGATACCCCCTATGAATCAACCAGGGGTTTATTGATCCTGGGTTACCATTTACCAACCATCCAATCGTCATTGGGGAAACCAACCAGCTTCGTACAGCATTTTTGGACAGAGCCACATGTAGCTTGTGCCTTATAGTGGCTAACGGTAGCGAATCCTGGTGGATCATTGGGGTTGATGGTGAAACAATGACTTAAAAGCTGGAGGTAGTCATTGTACGTAGTTTTTTGGGAACCACTTGACATTGGCGTGGCTGCCAAGCTGCAGTTGTCATCAGGAGACAGACCAAAAAAAAATCCAGAAAGTTGGCCGTGAAATTCACTGATGGCCTTGCACAGTAGCGCATCACAATCCAGCTCAAGAAGCCGAGCAAGATGTGCGGGGTGGTCAGCCAAGCCAATAGCGTCGTCGCCTCATCCTTTGTCACATAGAGAACTGCAAAATAGAAATCTGCAGCGATCGTCCAAGCGGTTGCCTGAAAGGCCACAAGGTGCATTCCGGCGTGCATTTATGTGCATGAAAAAAGAATGTGAGTCTGTATGCATGATATAATGTTCTTGAAGCATCTTATAATTTGTAACCATAACCCCAAAACTATAAGTATAACAACTATGGTTATCACTATTCACCATTCAAGCATTGTGGACCGTTGTGTTCGACGCGCTATCTTCATCATGACTATTATTACTTTGTGGCTTATAGCTCGCTCTCTCTCTCTCTCTCTCTCCCCCTCAAGGGCAATCAGTCCAAGACCCTCAGATTGAGGGGGCGCGAAATTAAGACGCAGCCTCCCCCGCGTATAGATCGTTCAAAGTTTAATTCTTATATAGTGGGATATAGCTTGGGTATATGGTGTTTACTCCTACCAATTCGGCACCCAAATTACCATCAACACCCACCAACATCCGCCATTACGGATGCGCAGCACCATGGATATAACCATGGGGATTGTTGCACCCCATAAGTTAGCTGTCATTACCATCATCCGGCAGTGGGTCACCCGCACCCCTGGTTCCCTAGTATTGACCAGGCTGCTTTCCCTATTGTCGTTGGCGAACGTATCCCCCATGAGTCATTGGTTGGTGAACTGCTTGACCCAGCTGGCCACAGCTCGCATCAGCTCGCCACATCCACCAACATCCACCACCAGCCACAGCCCTGTCGCCCAGTCACAGCCGCTTTGAAGGTCCTCTGTCGTCCCACCTGCAGCCGTCGGTTCAGCTTGGCCTCGGTGTGTGGGCACGTCACGGGGCTACGCCGCTGCGCGGCCGTCAGGAGCGTGTCCAACATAAAGGGCACCTGGGGAGGACGACCGATCCAGGCATGAAGCCATGGGTCTATGGCCAGCTGGGTCAGCTGCAGTTCACCACCCGGGACCAGCAGAACCAGGTTGGGAAAACAGCCTGGCCTTCATGATAGGGGAAGCAGGGGGACAACTGACCCACAGCCAAAATAGCTTCTTGATGTCAATCATAGGGGAGAATAGCTGGCAATTACAGGGGATATACCAGCTACAAATGGCGAACTGGGTCAGCACTCACCATCCATTTCATGGGGGACAAGTTCACCAACAATTTCATAGGGAAGACTTGCTGGTTAATGATGGTGCACCCGGGGTAGGTGAACTGACCCACAGCCATATATGGTGATCCTGGAGGAGATGCTGTATAACATCCCCCCTGTTCACTATTTAGATCACTTCCTTGAAGGTTTCTCAAAATAGGGGTACCCAAAACTGGTTGGTTTATTGATGAACGAATGATTGATGGATGATTTAAGGGGCTCCCTAGTTTGAGCAATACCCACTTCTTGTGGGTTCAGATTCGATCTACTCCAGGATGGTGGCAAGAAGCCACCACCAGCCAAGTCCAGGGATTTTTTATGCTCAAAAATTTACAAAGTAAAAATCACCACCTGAGAATACCCACCACAGTAGGTACCAAGGGTGCTGTAAAATCACCAGCTTACATGATTTCAACTGGCCCATGGCACTGGTTCCCTAGCGCCAGGGTCGTTGCTGGTACTCATATACCAGCCCTGGGTTAAAAATGGAAAATCATGGTCTAAACCGGGAACTTGAACCAACAATGATGTTTGGTGTTCGTCTGGGCGCTTCTCAAATTCAGAAGCCTCATCGCTTCCCGATCGCTTTCCAAATCTGCATGAATGAGAGGGTCAATGCCACTTGTAAGGTCATATGACTGGTGAGCGAACCGTGCTCAGCATCCCCGGCCCAGTTCTCAAATCCACTGGCCTGTGCTAATTCCAAGGCACTTCGCGCCGAAAATCCCACAGGAAGAGCCGAGAGATGAGAAGAATGGTTGGTACCAGCAGGCTCCATGCATCGGCAGCGAAAAACTCCATGGCAGCCATGGCGTTTCTTTGGTTCTACTCGAACCCCAAGCTGGTGCAGAATGGGTCAGACATGATGGAAATTAAAACTTTGAGGTTTCGACATGATCCTTTCATCACAAGATTCCCGAGCTCGAAGTGCAATTGCCCAGCTCTTGTGGCTGCTTCGAGCCGGAAAAGCTGAGGTGGCAGATTTCGCGCCGCAGCCAAACCAGACTCACATTTCCTACAGGTGGCCGGCACCACAGGGCTTACCTCTAGGTTAAACAGACCATGTTGTTTCGACGATCTTTCACCAAATCATTAACCATCATGGGTTAATCAAGCATCAAGATGTATCAAGATCTTCAAGCAACCATGAGCGGTTCATCAATAATCACCAATCAGCGGTTCACAAACTGTTAGCTATCAAGCAACTATTATCAACCATTGCAACCATTGATCCTCTGTGGCATCAACCAGTATTTAAAACATCATTCACCAGCAATTACCCTTCAAAGATCAATTTTTCGATCAATCAAGCATCAACCAGTGCGAAGAGGATTGCCAAGTTTATATCCATCTTGCCCAAACGGAAACGAAAGAGCAATTCTCTCTCCAGCGCCATCTCCCAGGTCCCGAAAGAGCAATTAATTCATTGAATTTGTCAATTCATTCAATTTAATTCGACCTCACGTGTTCTCTCATGCCACAGTGAACTATGTCACGGCACAATGCCTGGGCTTAGTTGAGTGACTGATCGCGCGAGCCATCGAATATCCATCAATTGGCCATCAAATCTCCATCAACTAAGTACCAACGGACCATGAATTAACCAACACATCTCCTTTCACCCCAGGGTACCTCCACTCCCGCCTCACGTGAGGCACCCGGAAGTCCCTGGGCCAAAAATGCACCGCCAACGCCAGCAGCTTGGCAAAGGGCATCACCACCTCGCCGCACCGGTCGCATGGTTGCACGGATCTCGTATGTCTCTCTCTACAGATCTTAAACTAGACCCTTGCGCGAAGTATATGATTATATCTACGATTATAGTTGTACATAAAAAGATAAATAAATACATCAATAAATAAATCTATCTTTAAGTAAATATAAATAAATATATATAAATATCACTAAATATCATGTTCTATCATTATCTCAGCTCTGCAAAGCCATGGCACCGAGTAGAGGAGAATGATGAGCGCAGGGAGCCACATGCCCTGTCCTCAGATCCGGTGGCCAGGGATGGCCACACATGGGTCACACAGGTGGAGCGGCCCTTGGGTGAGATTCCTACAGCACATCCGCTACGGGATGGCGGGGATGCTTCCATATCTTAGACACAGGTTGTATCTCCCACCCAGGAGCTGGGATAGTCCCACACCACGATGAAAGCCACAGGTGGTGTTTCTGGTATCCCATGGCCACAAGCAACAACCAGAACGAAAACACCAATAGCAACGACAGCAGCAACCACTGGGTTCTTCCCATGGTCCAAGCATCCGAAAAGCAGGGAGATCAAACCGAGCGTGGACTTCTCGATGTCCAAGACCACCTTAGCTACATGTAGCTACGACCAAACCATGGTCATGTCTGCCATCCAGGTCAGTCGATGGGCTGGTTGGTTGGTTGACTGGCTGGCTGGTTGGTGCGTTGGTGCCTCGGTTGGTTTGTTGATTGGCTGGTTGGCTCACTTGAATTCCGGCAATGTTAATCATGAGGAAAACGCGCACATGACATAGATCCATGATCCATGACAATGGGATTCTAATTTACGCAGTGCCAAGCAAATTATGTCCCTCATAATGCCATTTGTCGTATGATGTCGTATGGCCCGAAAGCAGGTTGTTACAAACTGCTGGACAAGTTATACAATGCGTTCCCCTGAAGAACCCCTCCTTGATGTATGAAAACACCTTAGACATAAGGATATTTCCCCAACTGGGGAAGCGACATACCTATTGGATTCTCCACAAAATCAGTGGTTCCTCTGCTAGAATGCCATCTTACCGATAAATCCAATAAGGCAACGATGGGTCTGGGTCTAGAATGGTCTATGTCGCGACATCGGACGAGTTCCGATAATCCCAGGTAGTTGGTTGGGACGTTCACTTCTGCACGCAAGCACGCGCTGTTGATATACAGAATGTGCGCATATGTATGTCTAAAAACCAGTAAAAACAAGGCAAACATGCTGAAGTAGTGCTTCCAACCTCATCCACATCTTTGGTGGAGAAGTACTTACCTAGTCTTAACCATCATAGAAACATATAGAAATACCACGGCCACCTGTACGAACACCTGCGGAGTCCCAACATTTTTGCACGCCAAGTGACACTGGCTCCAACCACGGCCTTGGCTGAGAACATCTTGGTGACAATGCCTCAGCTGACGAGTTCTGAATCAAACATGCTCCTAATCCTTGACAACATAAATTTCTATGATCACCATCTGAATCTGAATTTCTGCGATCATCTGAATCAAGCTATATTCTGATGATATGATTTTTTTTGATCATTCTATCATTCTTCACTTCATTGATGTTCCATATTTATCTACTCTTCATTTCATGTCTCTATCCATGTGTTCTCGCGATCCCAACAGCTGGGATCACACCATCGGGGCCGCCTGGAACCAGAAAGGCATATGCCGCAGTGAGCACCTGGGACCCCGTTTCGTTCAACGGGGACGAGGCGGCTGAGATACGGAAATGAATGCAGGTCGGTACCCGCTTGGGAATGAGAACCAGCAATTGAGAGCAATGACAACAGTGGTTAACAATGGTTGATAGTGGTGGTTAAGAATGGTTCATAATGGTGGTCAATGAGTAGTGGATCAAACATCACTGGTTGGTGGTTGAACCACCCCGTCATGTCAACCAACAATTTCTGTTTACCAGGGAAAAGATGTTCAAAACCAGCAACCGGCAGTGATTGCATGTAACTAATGTCGAATTAGTATGATTCATTAGCAGCAGTGATAGGATACGAGCAACAAGTATTGGATAGTTGCTAGCTAATCACAATTAACAACAATTGTTAATGAAATGCAGAGGCTTTCAATGAAAATCGTGGATTGACCCGGGGTTCTCCCCCCAAACTGGTCACTAAGAGTCAATCATGTCATTATGTTCGAAATGGCTGTCATGATATGCTACGCATGCTTCGTAAAAGTGATGTTAGCTTCATAATCGTGATGCTTTTCATAAAGAGCCCTGGTGATCACCAAACCCAAATACCGGAGGTGCAGTTTCCAAGTCACCGGTTTAGCCAACTGGATTGAGCAACAGTGTTCATTAAGTCATTGAGGGTCAGGTTGATGATTCTTGATGGCTAATGATGCTTCGTGGCGGTTAGTGGTTGGTGTTGGTTTGTGTTGAAGAACGGTCAATGGTGGTTAATCTGGTTGGTGGTTGCACCACCCCTATGAAAAATTGCTTGTCAACCAACCAATTGTTCCCCACCTGTCAGGTGAGGGTTGTTAGATTTTATCAGAGTTGACTTCTCCTCCTTCTCCTCCTTCTCCTCCTTGTCCTCCTCCTCCTCAACCACGACCATGCACGACTAGTGGTCGCTGCCGGACCTCAACCACGACCATGCACGACTAGTAATCGCTGCCGGACCTCAACCACGACCATGCACGACTAGTGGTCACGACAGGCCACGCCCAGTGGTCGCTGCCGGACCTCAGCCACGACCGTCCACGCATAGTGGTCGCTGCCGGACCTCAACCACGACCGTCCACGCCCAGTGGTCGCTGCCGGACCTCAACCACGACC
>VSDK01002342.1:355554-396725 GCA_009767595.1 Symbiodinium kawagutii | reverse complement strand
AGGAAATCATTGATCAACCAAAATAACCAGGTCCCCAAGGCCCATGCCATGGTCCACCCACCCCACAAGGTATCCAAAACTCAGATGGTTCGCTGCTTCATCGTGAAGATCAGCCCCCTGGGCCCTCCCGCATACCAATGGCCAAAGCCAGCCAAATGACACCTCATCGCGGCGCCAGCGGTTGAAGGGTATAACGGTTACGGCTGCATCGATCCAGCTGTTGGTGATCGCGTGATGGCTCGTCCGCCCAAAATCCGACTGCAACTCTTTGATGAACCGCAGGAACATGGCATCACTACTGGAGGGTCTCCTGGACAAGGTCATGACTGCGAATGAACCAGCCGATTGATCTTGACGGACTTATCAGGGATAGCCATGGTTCATTCTGGTGGATCACCGTTGATCAAGGTTACATAACCCTGATTCAACCAACTAGTTTACGGGACAAAATGCCAGGAAACCACACGAAATGATGGCCAATCGCCGCCACTTTTGGGGCGTTTTTCCTGCAGCCCAACCCCCATGGATGACGCAGCCCAACCCCCATGGATGCTTCAACCGGTTCACCAACCAACAACCTGGACCCCGAAGTCACGGGCCATCAGCTCAGTTGCTACAAGGCATCATCGCAGCCATCGAGGCGCATAGGATCAGCCAGCCTCGCCAGGCGAGCCAAACATGTGGTGGTTTCTCACAAATAAATACAAATAGATCATTATTTTGATAATAAACCATCTATTTTCTTAATACAGATTATCAAAAATATATCAACATGTTTAAATAAGGGCGAAATGTGGTGGTTTCTCACTAAGTTGGACCTATTCAGCTATAGTTCTTAGTAGGATATGGTGGTTTCTCAAGTCATAGGGTCTCTCACAAGTATTTGAATCATCTATCTCACAAGTATTTCTCACAACTCACCTTTACAAGATTTACCCACAAATCATCCCTTTTAAATCATTTCTAAGAATAAACCATCTATTTTTGGGGGTCCCCATTTTTCGCAGTAGATCACTGGGAAATACACATGATAGCACTGGGTACTACACATAATAAAAACAATAAATACATGGAGTTACTGTGGATCACTGGGTAACACATATCAAAGTAAATATATGTAAATATTGATCTGAATAGTCTCGTAGTCGCCATCACATGCAATATTACACATATCAATCAGCATGGCCTGGAAGCAGCAGTTCAATATGCGCAAATATGGCATTGCAATACTACCACTGTATGGGGACCACGGCATTTGACCATCCGAGGAACTCAGAGAGCTCGACATGGGTAATACATTATGATTCATCGATACGGTATGATTGGAACTACATGATTGATAGTGACTACCCCTGGTAGTCCCTAGCCTGGCAATTGAAAATCCACCGTTTATTACTTGTTTGTCCGAGGTTTTTACAATAAAATATGATGACCATCCATTGCCAGGTTCGTTTACCAAATGGTACATGCTATCAATCTGAACCCCGAAGTCTTGATGCACAGAGTGTCAGTTGAAAAATGTAGTAGCGTATGTTTGTGGATATCACTTACGTTTGACTTCTTGGTTTTTACTACATATACAAGACTGATAATGGACGATGGACAACTGAACATGCTTTAATTTGCAATATCATGCAATATCCAATAGCCACCCATGCTATGGAGAACTTGATTCTGCGAAGGATTCGAAGTGCCATGGATGTTAGCGGCCACTCCTGGTAGCTCGAAACAGTCTTCAGAAGGCTAGGCGTGGGTCGCTCTCAGCTCCCAACCAGCGAAACATCGGTGGGTCGACCCCCAAGGCCCGCACCAGCCACCATGCTCACAGGCACTTCGCAGCAGGTCGACCTGACCGTGGTCCATCATCAAGGCCGAGCAGACGGTTGGCACCGGTTGGGTCAGGGCTATGCCACCAGATCCACTTCCAGGATGCCGAGCTTGGACCAGCAGTGACACTTGGAAGTTACGGGCTGACGTTTCTACACTTGAACACTTGTTCGGAGTTGGCAAACATCAAAGATGAGTAAACGCAAGACACTTGAGAAACCACACAAGTTTGGCTAGCTATTGGATGCTATTCAGGCAAATTTGGATTCTGGGATCAGATGAAGCGAGATCCTCACCCCTCGGCTCCACCAATTTCGCAGCTCAGGGGTTTCAGCCGTGGCTCGCCACCCATGGAGCACCTGCGGTAGCTGGCGATGAGCTGCCCGAAGAGGATGACCACAAGCCTCGCCGTTGGGAGACCCTGTTGATGGACTTGCACAAAGCCACACACAGTATATGCACTAAGAGCTTGATCCCAGAGCTTTTGGATTACTATTGGTTCTTACCCCCTAGTATTCACCATTCTTATTTAACCATCATGACCATTCATTAATCATATGGATCTACCAGGGTTTTATCCTTGTTAATGTCATGGTCTTTGCCCATGGCCAAAACATGGCAGTGTCGTGCAATGTTGCAATCTGGGTGACAATGGGCCACAGGGATTCCGAAGTATTGGATGATGAATTTGCTGGCGTCGGCAGAATCATCTAAATCATCTAGTACTTGGGAAGTTCGATGGGCGACAAATACAGAAAACACATGGAAAATCATCAATGTTGTCATCCTACGCTGATATCAACAATGAACACATGGAAGAAAAATCAACAGAAAAGCCACCATCTACTGGTCGGTGGTTTCAATCTAGCCTATCATTGACATGAATTAACCCTTGTGAATAGATGTAACCAAGGCGAATCTACCCGATTAGTAGGCTATAACCAAGGTAAATCTACCCATATCTACCCTCTCAATAAAGGTTGAACATAGGATCTAGCCAGGATCTAGCCTATTCAAGGGCTTAGGGTAAGCCCGCACCAATCTCAATAGCTGACCTGAGCTTCAGAGTTGACCCCTCAGCCCACCTTGGAAGGGATCAACACATGGATCAACCAAGGGGTGCTGTAAAGTTGGCGGGCATTTACTGTAACCATGAAGGCAATGATGATGATGATGATGATGATGATGATGGTGATGATGATGATGATGATTGATGATGCCGGTGATGATGATGCCGATGATGGTGATGATGATGATGCCGATGATGGTGATGATGATGATGATGATGATGATGATGATGATGATGATGAGTATGATAATGATAATGATGGTGATGATGATGATGATTGATGATGCCAGTGATGATGATGCCGATGATGGTGATGATGATGATGATGATGATGATTATGATAATGATAATGATGGTGATGATGATGATTGATGATGCCGGTGATGATGATGCCGATGATGGTGATGATGATGATGATTGATGATGCCGGTGATGATGATGCCGATGATGGTGATGATGATGATGATGGTGATGATGATGATGATGGTGATGATGATGATGATTATGATAATGATGGTGATGATGATTGATGATGCCGGTGATGATGATGCCGATGATGGTGGTGATGATGATGATGATGGTGATGATGATGATGATGATGATGATGATGATGCCGATGATGGTGATGATGATGATGATGACGATGATGATGATGATGATGATGATGCCGATGATGGTGATGATGATGATGATGACGATGATGATGATGATGATGATGATGCCGATGATGGTGATGATGATGATGATGACGATGATGATGATGATGATGATGATGCCGATGATGGTGATGATGATGATGATGACGATGATGATGATGATGATGATGATGCCGATGATGGTGATGATGATGATGATGACGATGATGATGATGATGATGATGATGCCGATGATGGTGATGATGATGATGATGACGATGATGATGATGATGATGATGATGCCGATGATGGTGATGATGATGGTGATGATGATTGATGATGCCGGTGATGATGATGATGGTGATGATGATGATGATGGTGATGATGGTGATGATGATGATGATGATGGTGATGATGATGGTGATGATGATGATGGTAATGCCGGTGATGATGATGATGATGATGATTAATGATGCCGGTAATGGTGATGATGATGATGATGATGATGATGAGTATGATAATGATAATGATGGTGATGATGATGATTGATGATGCCGGTGATGATGATGCTGATGATGGTGATGATGATGATGATTGATGATGATGATGCCGATGATGGTGATGATGATGATGATTGATGTCGGTGATGATGATGATGATGATGATGATGATGATGATGCCGATGATGGTGATGATGATGATGGTGATGATGATGATGATGATTGATGATGCAAGTGATGATGAAGATGATGGTGATGATGATTGATGGTGATGATGATGATGATGCCGATGATGGTGATGATGATGATGATGATGATGATAATTGATGATGCCGTTGATGATGATGCCGATGATGGTGATGATTATGATGATGATGATGATGATTATTATTATGATAATGATGGTGATGATGATGATTGATGATGCCGGTGATGATGATGCCGATGATGGTGGTGATGATGATGATGATGGTGATGATGATGATGATGATTGATGATGATGATGCCGATGATGGTGATGATGATGATGATTGATGATGGTGATGACGATGATGATGACGATGACGATGACGATGACGATGACGATGATGATGATGATGCCGATGATGATGATGATGATGATGATGATGATGATGATGGTGATGATGATTGATGATGCCGGTGATGATGATGATGATGATGATGATAATGATGGTGATGATGGTGATGATGATGATGGTGATGATGATGGTGATGACAATTCACCAACAGTTCAACAGTAAACTCTGCATGGTTCACCCCCTGCTGTGTTAGCTGCCTGCCATGACGCCCTCCTGGTGCTACATCTGACTACTGACTCGTTGCTGTCCAGACACCCAAAGGCGAGGAGACCAAAGATGGCCATTCCTCAGTGCAACTGCAGCAGAGTGCCCGTGTCTTGGGCTGGATGTCCTTGAATCCTTGGTTTCAGGCTATTGGCATCTACAGGCTACATAGATATGTCAGCATGTTCATAGTTTCAGCATGTTTCAGTAAAATGAGCTGTTGCATTGGTTGGCACATCCCACCATCGCAAGAGATTGGAGTGCCGGCGATCCACTAGTGGTTGGATCCAGACATTAACCCTTCCACTCAAAGCTGCCATGTCCCTGTGTGCAAATGCACGGTGAATCCATGTCTTGAATGATGCGAACATGGTAAAAAAGCGTCTAATGTCTTGAATAAAAAATTAAGCAGCAGCAAGGATCATGACATTGCCGAAGGTATTCAGCCTCTTGGTCTGGCTTGTGTCTCCCAACCAAACGAGGCTCTTTGAAAGAAAGCGCTGCGCAAAATCATGTCACCCTGGAAAATGCCATCGGGTGATTGCAAGCACCCTGGCGCGGTGGAGCATGGGGAACTCCATGATAGGCCATCTCAACTTGACATCAGTCTTCTTATCCCATTTTGGGAGGATCCCTGTTAGCTGGATGGAAAACGCAGCCAAGTACTGGGTTTGGATGGTCAGAAAATCTTTCCATTTCTTGGGCATGCAAAATCTCTGCGTCAAATTTCCTGGCTATCCCCTTGATGAACCAGTGCACCCCCGACCATCTCAAAATTAGGTGCTTCAGAGTGAGGGAAAGCAAGAATGAATTGAACATGGCACCATTTTGGTCCCGGATTCCCCATCATAGAGACATATGGACCTTTTATGACATCATAGACACCAACAATCACCAAGGATAGTGTTGGCAGGTGAATTCCACTAGCTGGAGAATCATCATTTATCATCATTGACACCTCCAAACCACCATTTAATCACCATTCAACCACCATTTGACCATCATTTAACCACCACTAGCCACCAGTGGCCACCATTTGCCATTCACCATTCTTAACCATTTCTGACCAATCTGCAGGGTCCCGGTCGTTTCACCCATGCAATTTCGCCCTCGCCTATGAGACCTTCATGGAAGCAACCCGCCAGGCCCTGCCGTAGATCCTGGGCGACCCTTGACATGCAGGTTTGTGTTTGGAGCAAAGATTTTTTCGAACAAATAATGGTGTGATGTTTTCGATTGTTTTCGATTTTTTCAAAGAAACCACGAAGGATTTGTCGGGACAATGAGAGGTCCATATCGTGAATGGGAGATCTGCAAAGATCAATATCAACGTGGGACCGCTCAGAAATCAACTGGATCTACTCATATGAGAATTGTTGGCTGGTGTATTGATATGGACCTACCATAGTGCCACGGCTTCTTCTGACCAGGCTGGTTAAGACACGGTTCCTCATTTCTGGATGTTCATTAACGTTCATGACCAGAAGTCAATGCACCACTACCCTTTGGCTTGCTGCCCTACAGAAATTGCAGAGACTGTCCTGATTGGGTACGGGCAAATCATCTCTTCATCCGCCATGTTGCGAACGAAACAATTTTCTATCATCATCATAAGTTCAAACACACACACACACACCAATACTCGTCATTGAGCAATACATTCCGGTGAAGTTGTTTTCAGAAACGCCAAAAATTCAGCAACAGCCTTCCTAAACTGCTCAGAGTCCAGTGAATACCGCGCTCGAACTATTGAGGGGATACCTAGCGACCTAGTGATGACTTCCCGCGATGAAGCCTTCCCGGAATCATTAACCTTAAAGCATCTTAAAGCAGCATCTCACCAACATCAGCCAACACTAGCTGTCAGCAGCCTACATCAGCCATCAAACGCCACCCCTCAACGTGTAGCACCGACTAGCGCCTCATTGGACAGCGTCACAGCGATATGGAGAACCTTGGGCCGGCGGAGACTGCCCCCATGGTTCTCATAAGTAACCAATCTTGGTGGTTTCTTAGATTAGGGGTCCCCCAAAATGGTTGGTTTCTTACTAAACATGGTTAAAGAAGGATGATTTGGTTAGGGGTACCCCTATTTTGAGAAACGCCGAGATTGGTCGTCTTTGCCTGCCATCCTTGGGTAATCCCTAACCATTGTCAGCCGACCATGAACCTCAGCATCTTAGCTTGGCGGGTCATGACCCTTCATAGTGCCTATGACCGTAAGACCAACCCTTATGACCAGCTGGTAGCCATCACCTGGCTGAACACATGGCCTTGTGGTGGGTGTGCCGGGATGGTGCCAATCCACCGCTCCAGCAGTGGTACCTTCAACCATCCCCAAACCGTGAAGGTTCCCAGCCAACTTCGCCCAGACCACAAGCAACTTCGGATCCAAGTTGGCAATGACATATCAAATCATATCAACCTATGGCTGTCGTATGGTTGGCCACGAACAAGTCATGGTCATGAAGCATTTCTTCGCATGTCTTTGCCGCTATCCGGGGGGTTCTTTAAATGCGGAATGATAGTTGATTACTAAAAATGATTAAGGGGGTACCCCCATTGTAAGAAACCTCCATTTTCCCATTATGGATATGGGCGTTTTTCGAAATCAAGCACCAAAATGGATGGTTCATTAACATAGTGGTTTATAAACTGGATGATTTGGGGGTATGTACCCCTGATCCCCTTGCTGTTAAGAACCTCCGTCATGTTTCACCCCGACACGGCACAGAGAACGGTTCGGTCCGATGATGTGCTCCCAGAAACGCCAAAGACTTGAAGCAACAGTCCAGGGCAAAGGGCCATGGCCATGGCAACCAACAGCCGGAGCTGATGCAAAGGGTTGCTGAAATTGGTTGGGCTAAGCTGGTTGAGTGCTTGGGTGGGTGGTTGGTTGGTTGGATTGTTGGTTGGTTGGGTAGTTGGTTGGTTGGTTAGCTGATATGTGACTGGTAGTTTGTCCACCCAAATAAATACATGTATTGTATGACGATGTGGCCAAAAGATGGCCATCTTGACGTATCCAAAAGGTGGGTTTCAGCTGCACCTTTCAGTTTGAAACCTCACGCGCATCAATGTACATGTGTTTGTTTAAGCCCACAAGTTTATACATGTGCCTGCACCGTGTACGCTGATGTTGGTGCACTGTATGCATACGTGTGCACATATGTAATTACGAAGGGTACTTTGAGGAGTCATCAGTGCCATGTTCACCACGCTCTGGGCATTGACTTTGTTTCTTCATCCCCCAGCCATCCCCAGCCTACAGAGCCATAGAATGCGGAGACGTGGGCGAGGCACATGGATCCGTTGGAATCCCACCGTCTCATGTCAGGCTCCCATCGCAGGTTGCCATCCGCTCAGGCTACCCTGGGCAACTTCCAGGTGGGGGGGCTACCATTCTCACATCTGGATCCGGTCAACCATGGATGGACAAACAATGAGCACCAACAAGCCATCAACATAGTGTGCTGTTCAATCTGTTCCCCTTGGCACCCATGCAGAAAATGCCAAGCTGCACAGGAACTTGGTTGATCCAGTCATTCCCCGGTGGTTGATGGCTATGAACCACTAACCAAGTCTCCAACTTCCCCGGTGTCGCTGCAGTGCCCAGCAGCTGCACCTCATCCGCGCTTTCTGCTCCTAACATCGCATGGGTCGATGTCTGCAGAACGACCAATGTCAACCGCTTCGCGTGACAGTAATCCGCAGCTGGTAGAGATGACTGCATCTCATTGAGCTTGGCCCAAGGATTTTGGAACACCGAAACCATGTCTGCCATCTACCCATAGGTGTTCAACAATACGTCTGCCAGGTATTCTATAGCAACTACAGGTCAAACAGCACACATCCTCCCGCAGGTGGCCTCTGCATTGTACTCGAAGGTGGCCCAGTGTCCTTCAAAGTAGGCCTGATATGCGTGGTGTGTGCGTGCGCATGCTTGACGAGCACCTCCCTAAAGTCAAGAAGTGCCCAGCTGTCCCAGTGCCAACGCACACATATCTTTGATGCCCGACAGAACCCATCATGGAGAATTTGGCTTTCTCAGCCATCCAGAAATCGTTGCTTTGGTGTTGGGAAACCATTTTCTGAGTGCTCTGTTGGTGTATAGCCATGTCATGCGATATGCCCAGAAATCAGCCGCTCCCAACAAAGCATTCAACCCAAATCGTTCGTGGTACCAACTCTTGAAGACATGGGAGCAGTGAAATTGGGCTGGTCTTCCACACAGGATCGGACGCAAACAAACAAACAAACAAAAACCACGATTAAACCAACCAAGCTTGCTGCCACTGCTCCCGAAATGCGTTGGACCTGTATGATAGTGCGGAAATTTGTAACTTGTGCCTGTCGATGCCTAATACGACCACCAAGCTTTGCTTCTGCACAAACTGCATCTTGTATTTGAATGAACCTGCCTGATCGGAAAGTCCATCGAGCATCGCTAGGAACCCCCTGCAATCCGCTCCCAGCAATGCTCCGCACGATTTTTACACCACAAACTCCACCTGCTCCCTCGGTATACAACAACAACACCACCTAGTGGCTTCTAGCGCCCTTACTGAAAAGTTCTAGTTTTGCGAATATGCAACTTACATCCAATTTCTCACAGGGCCATTTGACTGCAGAACACTATAGTTACATCTACCATAACTGGTATAGTTACCCTAGTTATAACCCAACTTAGAGCTGGTCGGGGGCCCACCTTGTGGTCATGACCGATCTCCAAGATGATCAAAACTGATTTGAAACCACCTAGCTAGATTATCCTAGCTTGAAACCACCTAGCTGATGATCAAAACTAGATTACCATTCTTCCTTCCATAGCCTTGCGCTGATTGCCCCGTTCCAATCGCTGCAAACCGCTCGCAGCTTTTTGTGGCGCCGATGCTTCTCTGAAACCGACCGGCCCCGGGAAGGAGGTTGGCCATCTAAGTGTCACTCATCATCTCGGAAACCCGGGAAATACACCGTGGAATTATGTTTAAGGCAACCATCTATGGACCCAATCATAAACCATGAGCATTTGATCTTTTTGTTTCTACCCGCTATTTCTCGTACAATTGGCATGTACACTACACCCAAACATTTCGGAGAACAAAAAGCTTTTCGACATGGCTGAAACCACCCACCAATTAATTAGCGGTTCCAGCGCTGTTCGCCGGATGCAGCCCATTTGAGCGACTGAAGATAAAGATAGCTAGGCATGGATTTTTGTACCATATACCTGTATATATGGTTTCTCCTTGTGAACACATGTATAGCAGTACCTGGGATCTGATGGGATCTGTTCATACCGATTCCATGGGTCCGACCATGCTACAGTTCTGGCAAGGGCGCGGACTGGACCCCAAATCATGGTCGCACATGTCCATTGTCCCCATGGCCACTGGGTCTGGCGTACGCCAGGAACCGGTGGGGGCTATCCATAGATCACGGGCGTCCTAGGCCCAGCCCCATGACAACCATGACGCGGCCCTCCCGTTACTCAAATGGGACTGGCTTTCCCCTGGTGGTCAGCTCCAGTTGGCCCAGGTCGGAAGCCAACTGGCTTCCGGCGGCTTGGGGAAATACCTGGGTGCGACTGAAGGCGCTGGTGCGGGGCCACGCAAACTGCTCGAGATGATGATGGTGATGGTGATGATGATGATGATGATGATGATGATGATGGTGATGATGATGAGGAGGAGGAGACCTGATGAGACAAGATCATCAGTACTTCTGTGACGGTGTGCATAAACTCACCCTCCGACATTCCATATGGAACTACAACGTTGGTAGATGTAATGAGTGTGGGAATGACTGGAGTACAAAATGATCATCTGGAATTGCCTAGGAAGGGAAACACAATGTCAAACAAATCTCATGAGAAACCAGTATTTATCCCAAAGCTAGGATTCAAACCATTTCCAACAGGTTTCCACATGGCGATTTCCGGTCATCTTGCTTGAGGGAGTTCTCATTTCCAACGGACTACATTCATAGTATCATGTGTATGAATCCGTAGGGCGGGTGGACGAATCATTCCACCAGAATTTGACAACACGTAGAACATATGGACATAAATCTGGTTGGGTGGTTTCAACCCCAGCTGGCTATTAGCCACTATCTCCCACTAGTCATTGTTAACCATTATCCAGTCACTCTATTGACCATTACTAAGCACTGTCGACCAATGTGAACCACCGTGAAATGTACCTGACAAGAAGATCTATTGTTCAATTTGCAGTTGCCACCATTGAATTGGTCCCACTGCAGGTCCCCAGTGACCCAAGGAAGCCGTAAGGGATGCCCGTTGAAGGTTAAGAATGGCAACCAGTAGTTTGAGATTGGTGTCTTCACGGTTAAGAACCTGTACAGTAATAAGTAGTAGTGACGAAGACTGTATAATTTACACCCATTCCTGTTGATGATCGCAAGTAGCATCAATAACGCAACCTTTTACAGGAACAATTGCAAAAACATATTCCCTGAGGATGGTTAAAATAATCTTTGTGAATGGCGAGGCAGATAAAATCAGCCACTTGTGATGGTGACTCATCCAGAATAATCTTCCCACCAAGACAGTACCGAAGCCCTTCCGAGACTCGATCCCCCTGCAGGGCCCAAGGCTCCAATCATCCCTGGGCTCTTCCTGGCTCAGCAAATCAAAGCCCTTCCTGCCACCAGTGGAGCTTGAAAACAGCACAGGTCCCTGGATGTCCCTGCATGGCGTTTGTAGCTCCAAGGTGTGGATGGCCGTGGCCACAAATTGCGATGATGGTGATGACTAACATACTCGCCATGATCGGCATGACAGTTGTAAAGATGTTGTAAAGCCTAATAATCAAATGAAGTAATGACACCCCACCAGCATAGCAAGCAACAACAATGACAAAACAGCAACCTTGGAACTTCACAACAGGATTACAATGATATCTGCAATAAGGGCAAGACAATAGCAAACAGCTGATAAGAATATTCACGGCACGACCAGTCATACTAATTTTCATGTAGTTATACTCATCTTCATGTGTCATCTTCCTGTGTCATCTTCAGAAGATTTGCGTGTCATCGGGATCTTCATTGATCATCACCCATATCTCAGCAACACCACTACCATCACCGTCGTCATCACCAGCATCTGCGCCGTTTCGGTGGGCCGTTCCCCACTTTGATAACTTCCAAGCTGCGCATCCCAGCCGTTCACCGTTCCCTTCGCCGCCTCTCTGTCAGCAAGCTATCCAGGAGACAACTCGCAGCACAGGCCTGGCAGCAGCTGGATGGCCTGGTGCTAGCAGTGCCATTCATGGCTCCTGGTCGATGGTTGATGGTGAAGATGGTGGTGGATACAGTGGATATCCATCCCTAGTCATGATTGATGCTTTGACACCCACCAGCCATGCTGGAGCTGTTGGCTCATGAGCTGATCCCACGATTCGAAGTGCAGCTCAGCTAAGCTTCATTGGTAAAATGGACAGCAGCTATTGCCACCTTAGTCAAACGTAGGGCAGCTCCAGGTCTATGACATTTGATCGAGAAAACATGTGCTGGGCGTGTACTATACTTGTAGCACAAAATTTGTATAAAAACCTTTAGGAACAAACCATCCACTAGTCATATGTATCATTTTTCAAAGGTCATGTGCCATGATACCAAATCATGTCACTGTCGCCGATTGCAATAACCTCCTTGTTTGGATACCTCTCACTCTGATCGGTTTCTTACCGCGACCGTCTAACCCCAAGGCCCATTGACCCCAAGCGATCCCAAGCGCACCAGCACAGGAAGTCCCACCAAACCCAGAGATAGCTGGAAGAGCATCAACACCTCGGGAAGGAGGTCCCAAAGGAGTTGCTGGTTGGAGGTGCAACAATGCGCAGCAACCAGCTTTCCGTCATGACCGTTGACAATGACTATCCGCCATTCACCATCACCTTCTTCAACCATCTTCAACTAGGATGGTCAACTGCTTTTCAACACCATGATGGTTTGGCTTATTGTGTGGCGAATCGTCCAAATTTAGAAGGGGCCTCATAGCATTGGCAAGAGCAAGAGAACCATTCTACGGACGCAAGTACCAAATTGGCTTACAGAAAATCGGCCGGGGTATGTTACCGGCTTCAAAGTCGGCCATATGTTCATTTGAGTGCGCTCACCTAGCAAAACCAGTTCACTCGAACATGACAATGCAAGCAAATCTGACGGGGCAAAGGGAACCATGATCTGCTGTCAAAATTGATAGAAACGGTTACCGCCTCTGGTTAGCCAATAAATGGCCCAGGAAACAATATCAATATCGCCCTTAGCTGGATTGCTTGATTGATAATATTTCCTGCAAATTATTGAGTGAGCGCCTTACATCAATTCAACCCCACATAAAATATAATCAGGTCGCCCATGATGGGCCGATCTCATATCGTTTCATATATGTATGCCCTCTCATTCTTCAAGGTGACTCATGTACAACAGGAGTTCCACGCCAGCAACAGCTCCTGCAGTCAGGCGGCCGTGATCTTGGAGATGGATCCTCCGCAAATGAGGTCTTCCACGGTATAGCTGTAGTATGGGTACCTGAGCGCTACCGTTGTGGCTCCTAGCTACCGTTGTGGGTCGCGCTACCGTTGGTGATGGTGTCACCCCCATGCGCTGAACCCATGGCAGCTCAGCAGTTGGCAGGTCGCGGTGCCGCGGCGAGCAGAAAGGCATAGCAACACGAGGCTGCCATGCAGGGGGGAGCGGACTTGGTCAACATGGCTATGGGTCAATATTAACCAACCAACTACTAGGGAATTTCCACCAACAATAATAGGGGAAACAATGGTTAATGATGGGGAACCAGGGGTACGGGGTTTTGACCCACTGCCACATAGCTATAGTTGGTTTTTTCCTCACCAAGAGCAGCAGCACCCATGTGGTGGTCTCTGAAAATGGGGGACCCCCAAATCATCCAACCAGTAATCAGGTGTAGCAAAAAAATATCCATAGAATGTTCTAGTTTCGGGCTTGTGCCTGAAAGAATGTCATGTGCGGCCCGTGGAGAACTTGTGGAAACACAACCAGCCACAACAAAACCATTGGTGCAACTTAAGCCACAGAGGGATTGTCAGGAATATTCAGATGGGACTGGGGATGTTCTTGCAGGTGACCTGAGTTGGAGATCACATGCTAGTAAACTTACTACATGAAATCTTCCAAGCAGGATCCGTGGAAGGAGGATCTTCCTCTTTTGCATGCAGTGGTCTGTCCAACCCGATGCCCTGGACACTGCCTCACAACAGAACATGCCCCCTAGTAATTGCCTGGCTGACATCAGAGAGAAGTCCATGGCTGTGGGATGGTGTGGAGGATCTCAGCAAAAATCTCACAAGCATAGCTGGGTGCTGCATTCAGCAGTTCTTCACAGCAGTTCTGATGAGACCCCATGCCCCCATCACCTACATGTTTTGAGTATCGCCGCAGCACCAAGTTGCAAGTGTTCGGGCTGCAAAATTCCCAGAGAAGTCTGCAGCCCGGCATGCATTGACCTTGGGATTTCTCCCTCCAAGCCATGAGTGAGGCCAATGCCCTGGTGTCAAGTACTGGTTGC
Source organism: Symbiodinium kawagutii (assembly GCA_009767595.1). NCBI lineage: Eukaryota > Dinophyceae > Suessiales > Symbiodiniaceae > Symbiodinium > Symbiodinium kawagutii. The sequence goes on along the minus strand of VSDK01002342.1, from coordinate 382,320 downwards.
TCACACTTAAAGGCCCTGTCATGAAAAGTTATATGACGATCGGCCGGCACCAGCCAAACCAACCAACCAAGTTAAACATCAGCTTGACTAGTTACTGACTAGTTTGGTCATCTGGGGGATGTTCACCACAGGGTATTGACCGGCAGCCACCATGGGTGCACATGATAGCATATGTGTTAACAGGGGCGACTGAAGGCCAACAGGACCTCACCACAGCCCAGAAACACCTGGATTTTCGTGGTCAAGCTGGAGGCACCCAAGGTCAACTAAGTGAAATTACGGGTTCCGATTCATCCATGGGTGCGCCTGATACCGATGAATTAAGCATGAACATCAGCAAGCGAAATGTACCCAATGTCGTCTGCAAGTAAACACAAATAGAGATACTGATGGAAGCACACCCTGAGCATGTTTCTCAGATCTTCCCTTGGTGTAGTCGCAGCATCAAGTATCCACAGATGTTCTGGAGTGCTGGCTGGGTCTGCAGATGAGAAGCTCAACGTTGCTGGATACCTCAGCAGTGGCATGGCTCAAAACAGTGAAATGGGTCAACAAATTGTAGTGACCAGCACCCGTTTTCCAATGTGATCCGTATGAGCCCGGAGAGCCGATGTTATTGGGACCGCAGCTCCCCAGGCTGAATGTCTGCGTCCACATCAAAGAATGACAGTACACCAAGCACATTGTCACCTGCGTTGATGCAAGCTTCTGCCAAGTCAGCATTTTTCGATAGCAACCCCTGCCCGTCACACTTGCTGTCAAGTTACATTTGAAGCATCCCACACCGGGCAACTTCTTTGAATTGCCTCGCCATAGGTACCAACCCACCTGAGCATCTGCGTCGCCGCTGGGTGTTGGGCAGTGGGTTTTAAGATTTTCCCGTCCCTGCGAGCGACTTGAACACCCATTGTTTCTGGACATGGGATTTGTGAATATGGCCTTACTGATTATGCTATATGATCTTTTGAATCGCCCTCCGCAACTGAAGCTCTTCGCAACTGAAAGTGTGACTGACATGAAACTGGCGAGATCTGCAGATACTCCCACCCCAAAAAACTAGAATAGACCTTGGAAATGGGATGCTGGAAGATGGCTGGTCCATGGCTGAATTCTCCAGCACACACCAAGTGTGACGATTTGGGATGGCACCATCCATATACCAATCATTGCCCCCGCAAAACCATCATTTTTTATACCTATATTTCTGGAGGCCTACCTTTCTGAGGATTTTGTGCGAAATTGTAGCTTCAACAGGCGTTCGAAGGCGACCGGTTCCATCTCTCAACCATCCAAGCTGCTCTTGCCACAGGGTGAAATGATTTTCAATCGCCTGTCCATTGTCGCGCTCGTGGTGCTGAGGAACGTTTTGATAGGACGAGGTAGGCAAAGAACAGTCAAGAAGATGGAAGATAAGCAAAGATGACAAAGAAGTGACAGCAAAGAAGGAACAAGGAACAAATTCATGTCCTAATTCTGACCAGCCAAGGTGTTTGAGCAAAAGCTCCTATTCTCAACAACTGAAGCTGGCACGATTCTTCTGGAACAATGGACAGGAAAATTGTTGGACTTAATGGTTGAAAGCTGACACTAGCATACAGGGCTTGAAGTAAGACAACAGGTGAGCGAATGTGCATGACTGGCATCTCAATAGACATTGACATAGACATTAAGAGCGAAAGACAGACAAAAGAGTTGGGCGAGGATTTCAACATAAGTCAAGTCAACCCAACTAATATCATCCAACTATCATTTCAAACATTTAAAAAAATACCAGGGTCAATCAATTCTCGCCCGGCTTGTGGAGACAGCCTAGAGATTGATCAAAAAGCTGTCACGTTCACAAACTGGTCCAAGACGGTCCACTTGGACTCCCTAGAATCAGCACAAAAGCCGCAGCAGCAACCAGCGTTACGGCAAATCAATTCAGGGCTTCTGCTGGGTACAGGGGTGTCTGTAGCCTTAAAGTCCCAAGTTCCCCTTCAGAAGTGGCAGCTTTGGGTGGGAAAACCCTCGAAAAAAAACTATGGTTGGTCCTGGTTGGTAAGGACATGTAAGGACTGCCCCATTTCACATGGATGGCCCATCCCGTGCTCCCGACCCTAAGGTCATCGAGGGCCACATTAGCAGTTGCTTCGTCCAAATACCTGGCCAGGTGGTCACCATTGGTTCGTTGTCAGGGGCAAACTGGTGCTTCGGGTGAGCAAAAAGCTGTGGGTGAATGGGGGTATGGTTGTTTGGGCCAGGCGTCTAGGTAGTTGCTGCAAAGTGTTGTCAACATGTTTCCTGATGTTTCATGGCTAAATTGGCTAACAATGGGGTCACAACTGCTGAAAATCTGAATGTTTTCAACTTGTCACTCATGAGGGTTGGCAGCAGGATGTGGAAAAGGAAAACTGATGACTCCACCGGCCAGTCCTGCAATGAATTGGGGGGCAGTCATTTCTTGTGAAAGTTTCACGCTTATCCCGCAATAAAAACCATCCACGAACTGGGAGGTTCGCCATCCTGAAATAACACAAATAAAATCAATCACAACATGTTACAACCTATTTAGGGTCGAACCCATCACCAGTCAAAAAGAACTCACTACTTAAGAATCAACAGCTGAATTTACAATCAACCACCATGGTGCAAATTCCATCCCAAGCACCTTTTCATGCAAAGCACTTCGTGCATCTTCGTGCATATGTCTAAACGTAAACACTTCCAACAACACGCAATTGTTGGTGGATCCATATTGGTAAACCAACCCCAATTTTTACCAACAGTGAGTGGCGATTTTCCATCACCTATGGCGTTTTTCCTTGCAAAATGGAATTCTCATTACCAGTCGTTATTGATCATTGTTAGCGGGTTAGCTAAAATATGTTAACATTATCAACTCTGGCTGGTAAGAATTGCTAGCCCTGGTTATTGAACACTCTTGGCTGGCTCTTAGCCATTCCCAAGCATTGTGAAACTTAATCATGATGAATTAATTGGCCATTATCCACCATGATTGGCCCAACCATGGTCAAAAACCCATCATGGACCAGCAATAACCATCAACCACCATGATTACATGATGGTCCTTTTAAGCATCATTCACCACTCGGATCAATTTTTAACTGTCATTCACCACCCGGTGCGGCTGAAAACCAAGTCACTGCTGGGTCAACGCCTGCTGTGGCGAGGCGTGCCCGAAGGCGGCCTCGTTGTAGCTCCTGAGAAGGGCACGGGGTAACGTCACAGGTCCGGGGCCAGGTCACTGGGACCTAACCAGGGGTTACTACGGGTAGGTCACTGGGATCAACACATGATGCCATGGTTATAAAGCCTATAAGGGAGCTGGATCAACCCTTACAACAACCCTATAGCTGGATGAACCGGATGGGTGGATGAGTCCCATGGCTGGATGAACCCTTGTAGCCATGGTTGGTTTCGAGTTCCTAGCTGGGGATGCACATTCAAGTGCACGGGAGAGAAGGGCTGTGCAATCAATGCAGCAGTGCTAAATCACTCTGCTGCCGTCCGAGTGCACAGGTGTACGGATTGGCATGCCTAAACACGCACAGACACATGTATATTATATATCTATATATACGTACATACAAGCACATGCATGTTTGCATCTGTTTGTGCTTGGGCACACGTGTATCCACAAGGTTTTGCCAGTAAACACGCACACCGAATGAAGCACAAAGGCATATGGCACGTGTAATTATGCACACGTAATCATATCCAACTACATGTGACTATACCGAGTTTACGTAGGAGTGAATCCCATGCACCGCCCCTGTTTCTGACGTTCACTAGAAAGATCTAGAAGTCCGTAACCATCAAGTAATCCAAGGAAACAAACATTCGCAGGTGCCAACCATCCAACCTGATCCAACCACTTGGTGACCCTGGTGGCATTCTGCCTTCGCCCTTCGCGGGCAAGTTGCAGTGTCAACAGTGCAGGATTCTGGCAGAAGGCTGAAGTCATAGCAGTGAAACCCAGCTCGAAAGCAACCACTGCGCTGATTCCCACCTAGGCTTGGTGAATGGTCGCTGCGAAAATGCCACTGGGATTCGGCAGATTCGGATTCCCGTGAAGCAGGGAGAAGGTTGGGTAGCTCGAGATCAAGGCATAACAGTTTGTTTGTTTCCCTGTGCTTAGGAACGAGTCACGAGAACTTATAGTAAGGCAAGCTAAAACGTCAGGGATCAAAAAATACCAAAAAGCCATGAAGCACAAAAAACAAACAACAAAGTCAACGTTTTTCACCATCCAGAGTGGCTATATTTAGCACCACCAAATTTGATCGCAGCTGACAGCTTCTAAGAAACTTCCGGCACAAGGAGAGTCTCACAATGGCGACCCATCATGTAAGCACACCTAAGCACAACCATGTCATGGTACAATGACGAATCCAATGCAACAATGAGGAAATCAAAAACTCATAATTGCCGGGGGTACATTGCAGGTTCTTGTTAAAGGTAGCAGCACGCATGGAAATCAAGTCCAGCCCTCTCTGCAGCTTCGCAGCGATGCTGGGACAAACGAAGGTGGCCGCCAAACAGCCGATTTGACCTTGGCACACTGCCCTACCATGGGGGAGAGGGAGGTACAGCCATGGCAGGCCTGGGCACGTGGTCAGAGCAGTGAATCCAAACATGCCGGGAACGGCAACGGCAAGTGACGCTAGGAAGGAGAGTGATATGCTATTGAAGATGATCATAACGTGATCCCAGCTACAAAGCCACAAACCGCACAATAAGCGTGTTCCGATCCCTTACCCTAAAAACGAAGAATGAACATGCCTTTGAATCCTTTAGATGTTTCTTAAAATTGAGCATTCCACAATAGTTGACTTGCCCTATCAGAAATCACAAGGAACTAGTGACTGTACACAACACCTAATAAAATCTACATGATCACAAATACCTCATATAACATATATACATAACATGATCATTCTTGGTGGATTGTGCGGCTGCTTGGGATCAAACACGCAAAGACTTCCGGCCAAAGTGCCTCCTCATGGATGGACCGGGCTAGCTATGCTACCTTCAACTTGCTCTCCATTTCCAGGGTTGATGGCCTCGCATCACATACACAGAAAACACTCATATCCGTGGTTGGGCCACTCCTGGGAGCTCCTCAGCTACCCCTGGCTCCTTAGCTTCCTCCGAATGCCACAAGCTAGTTATGATTCAAGTTGGGTTTGAATGGTTAATAGTTCTCGGCATAGTGGACAGGAACCATCAATGAATGACCGCTGGCAATGACATGTATATATGATTGCCATCATCAGCTGTCAATGATTAGTAGTCGCCCGCAACGGCTCATAGTGGTTGACATAATTTGGCTCGGAACCCTTGGTAGCCGTTCATAGCCGTTGGTCATAATTTGTGCTTATTCCTGAAGGTTATACAATCAATTATTGGTAATCATTAATCCCAGTTGGAAGTCCTCAATTAATCAACCTCAATTATTTCATTGCACGTGGACTGCGGTTATGCAACACTGAACATTCATACATTGAGTATCACAAGAAGACATGGGTCCCACACCTTTCCACGCGATCCCAGCGGCAGCAGTGACATCTTCGGATGCATTTCGGGCCAGCGCATTCGGCCACACCGATCCTGAGCGCTGTGGCAGTGCAGCTCCCGAGTGGCGCGAAGACATGTTGAAAGACTTGATATGATGGCTTGATATCATATGTTTGATGGTTAATATGAAGGTCAATGATGGTTAATATCATGTATCATCTATATGATGCTGAATGATGGCTTGATATGAGATAACCAGGATGTGATTCGGATACATTCGGTGTATAATGGTCAATTAGCGCTCATGATTATGAATATAATATTGATGTTTAATGGTGGTTTGATATTTAAATGACTATAGAAATATATTTTTACATGTATATTAAATACATATACATATCTAAAGCCAGTTTATTGACCATCATGAACCATAGTTCACCATCATCACCGTCCAAAGGTCGGGGGAGCGGTCACGGTCCAAGGCACAGCAGGGCGATGGCCACGTAACAAATCAGGAGCAGGGCCAGGGGCACGATGAAGCCTCGGAGGTGCCCTGGGCCCATTCCAAGCGAAGGGGCGATGCAGGAGGGGGGTTTTGAGGATGGTTCATGAGGCGTTCGTGAGGGTTGATGGTGGGGACAGTGCTGGCTAGTGGTGGTTCATGATGGGTAGTGATTGTTCGTGGTGGTCAATTTAATGGTCAAACATGATGATTAACGGTGGTTAATGACCGCTGAAGTTGGATTTAAGCTGATACTGACTAGGATCATGATGGTTGCGTGTATGGTCTATGGTGGTGATGCAAAGGAATGTTTGGTGGTCAGGAGTACTCTCATAGCTCTGTGAACTTACGGAGGGTCAATGCTATCCTGAAAAGGCACCCTGTCAAACTGAAGGACTCCGTACTAAACCTGTGGGATACCTGTGGGTTGGAGGGGTGTTAGATGGCAGGGATACAAGAGCGCAACCGCCTTGAAGACAATTCTCCGCTGAAGAAGTTGACATTCACATTACTAAAGTGAGATTGGTGCCATCACTTTGCAATCTTCCGACCGGGGTCCAAGACACCCCTGAGGGGTTTGCATTGATGGGGCCGCACTTGGCTTAACAACAGGAGGTAAGTCTCTAGTATTTTGCTTTGTCCTTCTTAACTAGTACGAGCAGTCAATTACAGGTGTAAGAGGACCATCTCGGTTTGGCATTGTGGCGCACTCAGGATGCACAATTCCAGACCATGCCCAGGCTTTCTCAATAACTGAAGGTCCCGGAGCAGTGAGACTTTCCAACTAAAACGGGACCCCACCAATTAGACTTGGGACTTTTGAATCCTAGGCTGACATTCCGGGATCCACAAGACTCACACGTTTGAAACCACAAAAACTTGAAGAAATTGTTGATGCCACCGCTCTGAGTAATCTTGGTCAACTCGTCGGCTTGCCACCATTTCTCTCTCCATCGCCATCCCAAAGGTTCAGCTAAAGCTGACATTGGATGCTGAATTTCTTGAAGTTTCACCCTGCAAATGAGCTCTTTTCCCCTTAAACAGAGCCATAGCCAATGGATTCACCTTGGACATGTGACATTGCCATTGGATGTTCAATCTTGCCTTCACCAACTAACCCTGGTTCCTCCAAGCTGTTTGGTGGCGAAAGCAATGGATGACTAGCGGCTGACCTCCATGGTCGTACATGACTGGGCACAGCAGCTGCGTCATTGGTATATGCGGCCAACAGCTACTTACAATCACTGGAACAGTGGTCTGATCAGCCAACAGCTACTCCGGAACAATGCTCGATCATCAATCTCCTTCCTGTTTTGATGGTTGTTGAAGATTTGTTGTTACTAGTGAGGGCTGTTAGAAAAGATGCGCATCATACCGGGTATCACCCTATGCTTGTTGCCACATGTGTCTTATTTGGCTATGGGTCAAAACCCTGCAATTACATGCAATTACCCCTGGCGAACATCACCAAAGTCACCAGAACAGGTACCTCTATTGGCATGTTCACCTATCCATACCTATCACGACATGTGTGACTACTTGGTCACGACATGTACATGTCATGCCCAATGCTCATCTCAGCCGTTATGAATCACCGTTATTTCACAATTACTTACTATTATTTTACCTCTATGCACCAATATTGCCCTATGCTCAGCTTCATTTCTGCCATGCAAATTTCGCCCCCCAAAGCTGTGCCAAGCGTCTGATCACCAGGATGACGGCGATGGACACCAAGTCCTAGCTGCACCAGCGCGGCAGCGGCGCGGGGCCCCGGGAAGGGGCCAAGCGACCGCGGCTTCGAATGGTCTTCGGGTTGGCGGTTGGACCACCACGTCATGAGACTGCGCAAGTGAACCAACCAAGCAACCAATTGTTAATATTGTTAACACTAGATAGACTATATAGGGAAAACAAAAAAAGTGTAGAACACCACCAAGCAGTCTTTGATGTGACAATAGTAGTCCCCAAACTCCCCAAACATCGGCAATGACACATGCTGTCCCATGGATGTCGTGCTCCCAATCCCAATGACTCCCCGTCTAGAAAATACAATCCAACTTTCAGGAGATACATACGCAAGCATCCCGACTGTTGCTCCTGAAGCATCAACACCTTGGCCACTCCAGACATGTGACAACTAACAAACCATCAATTTGGATGTTTTAAAGCAATTTGAAGCCATAAAACCTCATGAAACCTCATAGGACTATACAAAAACCAACCATCCAACTGAAACTTTTCAAGATGTTCAACCTCAGCTGCCCCGTCCCAAGCCCCTGGTGCTTGATCCCCGGCCCCCGCTTCGCGTCCGCTGCGCCTTCATCCTTTGCATCAGCCACTGCGGCATGCCATCCAGCTGCTGGAGCGTGACTATGGCTGCCTCCTGGCGGCCATGAGCTGCGCTAGGCCAACGACTAAACATCTAAATGCACACATAAATTGAAACAAATAACTCAAGAACAAAGCACGTAGATGAACATACAGGTACAATGTGTATATGTCTGAATTTGAAAAAATATATGTATATATGTATATATCGTCTGTGTATGTATGCAGATAGGTCGATAGATGGATAGATAAACAAATAGCAAGGTAGATAGAAAGATCGATCGATCGATCGATTGATAGAATATATACATATATATATATATAGGTATTCCATTGATTGCTCCTGGGTCGCCCCCTGCCAGTTGTAAAGGTTTTCCCAACAAAACAAAATAAAGGACATGTTCACCCCTTACGTCATATGCTTTATATACCTTTATCGGATGCTCATGCGGCATGGTGGTGACCCGATGCAAATGCTCGACTTGGGTCCGGCTGCCCGCGGCTGTGGATCCTGTGCATCCTCCGCCTCCTTCTTCCGTTCGGCCACGGACTCGCCGAGGAATTCGTGCGTGGCGTTGGGGCACTCGGTGTAGAGTCGGTCCTGCGAGCGCAGCCTTCAGCAACGTCTCCATGGTTTTCAGGGGTTGGATGGGCAGTGGAAAAGTTGGCTCACCTTTTTTGAAGCTACTGCATGGGAAAACAGGGAAAACACAATTTAGAAACATTGGTTTTGGTTTGGAAAAGTCGCCATAATTTTGAAAAAATGCATGGACAAGATCAAACAATTATGCCTATGAGGCTTCTTGAAAAGGACGAAGCAACGTCTCTTCCAAATGGGGACCTCTGATTGGTCATGGCAGTCAATAGGCCTCTAGCAATGTGGTTGTTACCAAAAAAGTCATGGTGGTATAATTATGATTTTCACTCACCCATCCCAAGTATGGATATAAGTATGGCTGAAGCAAAACCATTTGCGTACTCGAAACCGCCAGGGATACCTGTTTTGGCATTGTCAGTTTGCCACCCTGGCCCTTTACCTGGCCGTGGAACCGGCCAGTCCAGATAGTACATCAATATACATCACCTTGTTAGCTCAGATGGTGAGCCTTCGTTCAGCCGTTACTCAGGTTGGGATTTCTATTTGCCAGCATGACAAGCCACCGTAATCTTGGGCACTTCCCAAATTCATCAGGTGCCAAGACCCCCATGTCAAGCCCGGCCCTGGATGACATCCAGCTGTCCAGATTGTGTCTGAAAGACGCACTCGAGATGTTCAAGGCTCCCGCCATATCCTGTCGAGATGCAGCTCCAACCGCCCTCCCCAGGCTTAGCATTTCGTGGAGGCACTACGAGGCACTTTTTCTGTTCAAATTTTCCCATCACCAATAACCAACAACGACCATTCCATCGCAAGGGTCGCACGGCTGCGCTCCAGCCGCCCTCCCTTCCTGAGTGATGCTCTATGCCACCGGATCAAGGTGAGCGCCACTTCATCCACCCACCTGGGACCTACGCCCTGCCCATGCGCCTGGACATCTTCCAGCTGCACTGCCAGGTCCGATACCATGGCAGCGGCTCTGAACCAATTGCTGAAGCTGGCACCGCGCAGCGGCGTGGCGCCGAAGAGGGCGCAGTTCCTGGGGATGGCATGGCTGGACTCATTGGGATGCCCACGGCTACCCGTGGGGAAACGATGGATTGGATGCTGAGTGATATCACGTAAAACCGCTTTGGGATTGGTGCGTTTGTATCTGATCGATGAGTTAGCTTAAGTGAAGTATCGCAAGCATAGTTCTGTCGAATGGGAAGTCTATGTTGATAGATTTGGCCAGAAGCAGTAGGATCCATATCCTTTGAAGGCAAGGGACATTTTGGATAATCCTAGGTATTGGAGATCCTTGGAGCATTGGTTATGGATGATGTGCAGCAATCGGTACCAAAAAACCCAAATCCAATCTGGACATGCGCAGTGCATTCCCAACGCAACGACTCGTGGCCCTGTGAGCACTTGCACCACCACTACCACCAACAACAACAGAAACAAGAACATGAGGCAAACATGAGGCAAACATCTTAAACAATACATCCAACCTTGATATCTCACGTTGGGTCAGATGGGCATGTCTCAAAAACCTGCAGCACCCCAGGCAGCTCGTGTGGCACAAATTTGATTTGCTTTTTTGCGTGTCTCATATGTTTCTGATGGCTGATGGGACTGACTGAGAATCATGACCCTCATATCCGGCTGGACAATGGCCATTCCCTACGGTAATCATACCGAGGTCATGACCTACATCAACCATCTTCATTACCGATGGAATCATTGGCTCTACCCTCCAGTAGTCAAACGTAGCCGGCTGGACACTGGCCATCCCCAAATGGCCGATTACTTCAGCCAGCGATGTGAACGCTGACCAGGTAGCTGGTTGGCCGCCAAGGTACATCAGCAGCAGCAGTAGAAAAATCACACAGGGCGATGTCTGGTGATGGGCACCTTGGGTGGCGACCAACAAAGGCAGAGGTACAACAGCCAGATGATTTGTGGATGATGGCTCGATGACCTATGCTGTTGATACTTCTTGGTAACTTACCTCGCCAAAATCAAGATGAGAGAAATTGCGACCTAAAGCCCGGTGGTAGGGGCCCCTGTTGATCTACGAAAATCAGCTGGTTCCGGAAATCTGCAGAGAGCCCCCCAACCTGCCAGGTTTGAAGCTCTGCCGAATGCATCTTGGCGGGAGAATGCGCTGTCTATCCATGGTCAGCAACGACGGGAAACCAAAACCATAGGGAGCATACATGAAACATATCAACATCATCGAACATATACAAAACATAAACATGCAAATCATATTTGCCATGGTTAAGCTAGTTAACAGCAATAGTTAAGCAGAGTTACACGATTCTACAAGGTGGGCCCCTGGCGGTTATAAGTTGGGTTATAACCCCTATACCTGGTAGAAATCACCCCAGTCAAGTTACTTATAGACCAACTTAGATCACCAAGTTATTTAACTGGCAGTTAACCCCAGTTAACCCCAGTTTAGTTACTTATAACCCCTGTAACTGGGTTACAGCTTACTGGTTGGGTGCCCACCTTCGCCATGGCGGAAATCTCGCCCTGGCGGTGCCGCCCTTAGCGAAGCCATGGCACGGATGTGCACCTTGCAGATCACCAGCAGGGTCAAAATGGAGACCACGACGCCGACCTCGGGGCCGGCAGTGCTGTTGAAGGCCCATGGCGGCTAGGAACAGGGAATCAGCTTTTTGAACCATACCATATACATAATGATTATAACAATAGTGGTCGCAATATATATATATATATTTACCATATACTAACTGGTCACAATAGAATACTATAGTTGATAATTACTATATATGGTCACAATAACATAGTATATAGTAATAATCGGAATAGTAATAGGAATAGTTACAATAATATGAAACACCAAGAATTGACCATAACTAGTTGGTGGTTGAACCACCCTGTCATGAAAAAATATGCTTGTCAACCAACCAGTTGTTGATGATTACTAGGGAAAATAACAAATGTGAATCAAACCACCAACCAGATTAATTGACCATAAATATGGGGAACATTGAAACCAGTGGCTGATTGATATTCAAAACCTTTCCTATCAAAACTGTTGATAAGTACCGGTTCATGTACAGCAGCGGTTGGCTCATGGTGTTGAATACCGAACGGAATAACGAGCAAAAAAGCGAGGACCCACCAAGAATCATGAGAATCGATCAGTACTTTCCAGTTGACTACTTCGCCTCAGGAGGCCCAACTGTTTTGCCCTAGCTGCTGTGACTGAAGCCAACTCACCTTGGAAGGGAACCGTCAATGGCTGGGAAACTAACCGCCTTGTACCACCTTACCAATTGGGATGAGCCATCAATACCGCGGCCCAGACCTACCATGCATTTCACCAGCCGCCGGTCGTGTTGTAGCACGCAGCGCTGCATTGCACCTTGCATTCCATACACACCACTTTTTTGAGGTGGAACATGCTAATCACACATCAGCTAGGAAACGCAAAAAACAAAGCTCCATGGGTACCATAAATACCTGGTATTTTCATAAATGCGTGGGTGTGCCTGCCTCACTGTTCGGACATTGAATTATTGCTGATTTCAAGCTCTTCGTATAGTAAGTGGTCGGTCCCAATGTGCCACGGACTTTTCCACATGTCCTGTGCAGCCATGGCGACCCCCTCCACCTGGAAATGCAGTCAGGGAACGAAAAGTACCACAGTGGGCAGCCTGAAGCTTTGCACCACAAACTCATCCTTGGACTGCCACGTTTAGACCCCCGGTCCAGGGTTGTGCGCTCAATGGCGAAGAAGGGCATGTCCATCATGGAATCTCATGGGGCATGTATCTTCTTCAACGGGTCAACACTTGTTTGTTGTGGATTCATCAATGCAGATCACACAATTTCAACTGTAAGGAGCATGGGATTAAATCTAACCTTGGCCTTCAGGAACACCGTATCATGGGTGGCAAGACATGCAGTAGATTAATGGCAAAAAATAACAGCAGCAAGCCCAACAAATGTGCAGCAACAACTGGATCAACTGGCGACTTGACACCACGACTCCTGATCATGCCCGCCAATGATGACTTGTGAAGATTTCTGAAACCTTCCAATTAGGCATGGGTCATAGTTCCAAATACCTGAAGCCACGCCAAAAAGCCAAGTATGATGATTTGCGCTTCTGTGCTACCTGTTGGCCATGCATCTGGGCCCACATGGATAAGGTGGCTTCGTCCGCTGTCACCACACAGGCTCGACCATGCTTCAACTCATGGTGAGCACCTTCTCAGTGGCCACACCCTTCGTGCCACTCCCTGGTGATTGCCTGCAAAAAAAAAAAAAACTACACAGCAAGGCAAGCCCGGCATAGAAATATTCATTAACAAATTGATACACGCAAGAAATCATGCACAAATGGCACCCCTAAGAAAGTTGCTATGATCATGTCATACATTGCATCCATGATCATCCCCGGGTCAGGAAAGCTCAGGAACTCTATCGCTAGGGCACTTGACAAACTGGTTGGTGGCTTTCAGCCATCTCGAACATATCATATAGTTAGCCAACGAACCGCCCCAAATAATAGGGAACAAAGGACATTTGAAAAAAACACCAACCAATAGTTGTTTAACCATTATTGTTGCTTACTGCCCTCTATCATCGACCACAGATCAATCCCCTGTGCTTACTGAACTGCCCTTTATTATTAAGCGCAGATCCATCCCCCGTAGAACATGCCAATCACACTACCAGCACTTCTTTGACCAGTACTGTTGCTTATCATTTCCTACTTTGAATTAATCACTAGAATCCCTTGGAATTAATCACTAGAATCCCTTGGAATTAATCACTAGAATCCCTACAAAACATGTCGATCAAACCGCCAGCCGCCAACCAGTTTACCTGTTGGAATGGCTAACTTGCAGCCGAACCATCCAAGGCTCCCATTGGCCTTTCACAGCATCTGCTGCAGGGAATTCTCCCCGCGCTTGCGCCCAAAAGGCCGCCCCCATGGCACGGCTCAGGCGGGATGTAGCAGGGGAAAGTGGTGCTACATGAGAGGTCAAGCCTGCCATGTCCATCCTGAGGGGGGGCATTCCCTGTACCATCCCAGACGGCAGGTCTCCATCCTCTCAGCTGCGAATGAACCAGGAACAGTTGAGGCCTGGGTATCTCCAGGCCAAACAGATCAGTGGCCTGATTGCAAACCGGCAGACTGGCAGACTGGTGGCTTGACTTTCTACAGACTGGGCCCCTGTGCTCTGGGTCGGTCCATGTCCTCTTCAAAAGTCAGCTGGGCCAAGGTAAGTGGCGGCAGCAGGCTCATGGGTGACCGGCCTTTGGTGGGCATGAACGAATCTAGCTAAATAAATATCACGTTCATACAATATCATATAAGAGCTATGAATGGCTACTGGCATGATTACCGCACGTATATGTAACATGAGCAGGGGCATCTTCGGATAAACCGTCTAGACGCACATGTAAAGAATGCGCCCGATGTACAAATGTATGTTCAGGTCGGTATGACTCCACGCGCCCCCAAAGTCTGCCAATCAACCGAACCAAGTGACCTTCAATTGGATCGGTGGATCGCAGAAAACCATGCTGAGTGGACGTGCCGATGTGGTTGCGCCGCCGCATACATCACAAAGTCCATGGTTCTCTTGAAAATTGCGACGCCACATCTGATAGTTTTCGAAGGTGAAGGAACAAGCATCTTGTAGTTCAACTTGTGGCTAGCAATAGGCATCACTTATGCAACTGGTGGACTCCATGCCGTGTCCAAAAATCACCCGAAACTGAAGCTACCTACTTGGGGTGCTGTTCTGGTGAACTAGTAGGACCAGAACTGGGATGCTTCACTGGGGATGGGAACATCTAGGTTGGAAACCAGCAACCATCAATCTAATGGTTTAGCGCCAAGACATCACCGACTAGCACCACCCAATCAAAAAACACATTCCTGCGCATGTTGAGATTTCATCGCTTACATCGGAACAACCCTTGGGGGAAACCCACGTGGGAAAAGTCAACCCTGCCGTTGCCTGGAAATCCTCCGCGTCCCAAACCTCCTTCCCCATGACCTGGCTCTGGCTGGTCGGCTTGTGGCTTGACCAGCCACCATGGTGAATGATGCTTCGTTGATGGGAAACTAACCATGGTGATAGGGGTTAGTTCAGCTACTAGCTACCTTATAAGGTTTATGATGGCTAGTTGTTGGTGAATTGTCTGTTCATTGATGGTGAATTGGTGGACATTTGGTGGGGAATTGTTGGTGAATGATAATTTGCCAAAATAACGAATACGATTGTTGACATTGGTTCATCATGGTTGATTCCTGGACGATCCAGCGGTTGATAAACGCGCCCCAGTTGATCATAAATAGATGGATACTTGTCAATATGAGTGTTTCTCAAAGTCGGGGACCCCTAGAATCACCCATTGATCAACTGTTTGGGATGATTTGTGCGGCCCCTGTGTGAGAACCCCCCATATGAATTTCAATCTAGGTTGAGAATCGGTTGGATTAAGTTTCAATTGGACAAGAAAGACTGGATCGGCCTCCGGTTGAACCCAACAGTTCAAAGACTGCTTGTCAAATGATCTCATTCTGGAAACCTAGCACTTTGAGAACTGACAATCCCTCGGACGCAGCTTCTCCAAACTTCCGTGGAAGTAGTCTCTTGGAGCTCGAAACTTCAGCACGGCTGGAGAGATGGCTTCGGGGCTTCACGACTGTAGAGCGATGTGGCTGGGATGTAGCCAATGTAAATAATCTGTCAGTAACGCGGGTTCTAACCCCCAAAGCCATACTTCGTGGCCAGGTACTAAGTCTAAGTAGAGATGCACATCCAAATGGTTTCCCCATAAAACAGCTCCAACACTCAACTACCTGTTGGTGAACGGTACCACGCTGGAGGTACCCGTTTTCTTTGCTGCAAGATGCTGCAAGCCATATCCGACCCTCCAGCAAGTACCCAGCCTCCTTGAAGTGGCTCTTCACCGCTTCATCATCGCGGAGCTTGGCCAATTCGATCCTAAACGGCACCACCAAACCCGAGACTGGAAGCAACCACCAAATCTCCCCTTTGAACTTGGACTTGAACTTATGGTTGATCATGAAGACGATGATGATCACGATCATGATCATGATGATGAGGATGATGATCACGATCATGATGATGACGATGACGATGATGATCACGATCATGATGATGATGATGATGATGATGATGATGATGATGATGATGATGATGATGATGATGATGACGATGACGATGACGATGACGATGACGATGACGATGATGACGATGATGACGATGATGACGATGATGACGATGATGATGATGATGATGACGATGACGATGACGATGACGATGATGACGATGATGACGATGACGAGGATGATGATGATGATGATGATGATGATGATGATGATGACGATGACGATGACGATGATGACGATGATGACGATGATGACGACGACGATGATGATGATGATGATGATGATGATGACGATGACGATGATGATGATGATGATCATGGTGGTCATGATCATGACGACGACGACAACGACGACACGGAAGACGAGGACGAGGACAATGATGATAAAACATGTTGATAGTGGTTGATGAATGTTGATGACAGTTGCTGCGCATTTTTTTCGGGGCATCCCGGATTTACAGTCGACCACAGCCGGCTCATGGATTCAGCTGCCATTTTTTTCGGGGAGCAGCTGCAAAGCCTTCAACACGCTGACGCAGCCACCACAGCACCACAATCGCCGCCGCCGCGCTGCTGGGCTGCCCAGGCCAAGTTCCAGGAGCTTCGCCTTGGAGCTGCCAGCAGCTGGTGATGTTGGTCAGCGGCTGTGGCCATTGGGTAATGTCACTAATGTCCAACAATAAGAACAAGCAGGAATCATCAGCAACAAGAAACCGTCCAGTTTGGAGATGGCTTCGTTGTAGAATCATTTTTTTGGGAAACAGGATTCCGAAAATGAAGACACTCCCCGCTCTGAGAGCTCGTTGTGGATATGCGCCAGGTTGAAGCACCCCCTGTACCTTCTCAAGGCCAGTGCTGGCGGCCCTAGCTGAACCGTGGCAAGCCCAAGCATCAAGCACAATTTTGGGCATATCACGGGATATCTATGGTGAAGCATCGACAACTGACAGGACCTCAGGATCAACTTATTTCAGGCCCCTTCTGGCCAAGCACCAAGGATGAGAATGGCTTCCCAAGCACAACTCTATCTCCGCAGGCTTGGTACTGAAGATGGGCTCCAAAACTTCCTCCAGGGTGATGAACTTGAACCTCACAGCCGGAAAGTGCCTGCAACCTCTGCAGGACACACAACCCAGGGTGTTACTTGTAACCGTCAACATGTCATGATATTGAATATATAATCCTTGTTGATTAAGCTTAAGACTTAAGCATGGATAAATCGAGTTTGTTGATAGCCGTACTATCTGGTTGACAGTTTTGGACCCACCAAAATTAGGCTGACTTCATACCTCTGCAGTCATGTGATCATGTGGGCATTTCCATTCAGCCCTGGTTCTGTACCAGCAGCCGTGGTGATTACCTGCCTACCGATACAGGTCGGTTGTTTCCGACATGTTATATAAGATTATATAAGTTATGGATGTTCACATCTTTTCACATCTTTTCACACCTTAACCTGGGATCAACACAATTGACAGGAGGTCACTGGGTTGACCAGGGACACAAAGCTGCCAATGTACATGCAACATCAACGAACCCCATGCAGCGCTACCTTTTTCTGCGCGCTTGTCATCTACATATCTTTGGGCATTTGAAACCTATCGGCCACCAAAAAGTTGACGGCCCGGACAAAAGACATATCCGCCAAGGAAAGAAACCAATGCACCATCTCTGATGGCTTAAATGTGCTGCGCACTCCCGAGCTCCTCGTGGACTTGCACCGCAGCAAATGCATCGCTTGTCGCGTGAATCTGCTGCACACTCCGGAGCTGATCTTGGACTTGCGAGCTGTCGCCGCCAGAATCTGGATTGCCCCAGGTAACAACCGATCCGTCTGCAAGGACGGCAGCAAATGCCTTGTACGTGGCTTGAATCTGCTGCACACTCCGGAGCTGATCCTGGACTCGAGAGCTGTCACCACCAAGAGGCGGATTGCCCCAAGTAACTACCGACCCGTCTGCAAGGATGGCAGCAAATGCATCGCTTGTCGCCTGAATCTGCTGCACACTCCGGAGCTGATCTTGGACTTGCAAGCTGTCACCACCAGAAAATGGCCAGCCCCAAGTAACGACCGACCCGTCTGCAAGGATGGCAGCGAATGCATAGTGTGTGGCTTGAATCTGCTGCACACTCCGGAGCTGATCCTGGACTCGAGAGCTGTCACCACCAAAAGTTGGATCGCCCCAAGTAACAACTGACCCGTCTGCAAGGACGGCAGCAAATGCCTTGTACGTGGCTTGAATCTGCTGCACACTCCGGAGCTGATCCTGGACTCGAGAGCTGTCACCACCAAAATTTGGATCGCCCCAAGTAACAACTGACCCGTCTGCAAGGACAGCAGCAAATGCATCGCTTGTTGCCTGAATCTGCTTCACACTCCGGAGCTGATCCTGCACTCGAGAGCTGTCACCACCAAAATTTGGATCGCCCCAAGTAACAACCGACCCCTCTGCAAGCACTGCAGCAAATGCATTGCTTGTCGCCTGAATCTGCTGCACACTCCGGAGCTGATCTTGGACTTGCGAGCTGTCACCACCAGAAAATGGCCGGCCCCAAGAAATGACCGACTCGTCTGCAAGGATGGCAGCAAATGCATAGTGCGTGGCTTGAATCTGCTGCACACTCCGGAGCTGATCCTGGACTCGAGAGCTGTCGCTGCCAGAATCTGGATTGCCCCAGGTAACAACCGATCCGTCTGCAAGGACGGCAGCAAATGCCTTTTTTGTGGCTTGGATCTGCTGTACTTTGCGCAGCTGATCTTGGACTCGGGAGCTGTCACCGCCATAAAATGAATTGCCCCATGCGATCACTCCGTCGCCTCCGCTGCACCACAGTGCAAAGGCATGGCTTGTTGCTGCGACCTGCGGTTGCAGCAGCACAGCAGTGACATGGTCTCCATCTTCAAGCCCTGTAGCTTGCAAAGTCTTCTCAGGATCGGCCACGATATGCCCGTCTGCAGCAATAAGTTTCAGAAACCTTTGTCCTAAAATCTGCTGCGCCTGAATCTTCAACTCCTGTTCAGTAGAGGACTGTGGAAGTGAAAGGGTTTCACTCCGACCACTCGGTAAAATCAAAGTGATTTCAATCATTTTTTGCAAAATGCAAGTCCGCTCAACACAACAGTGTACTCGTAGGAATTTCAAATTGAAGCTGGGCCAAAGCATGCCAAAAATGACCATACATAGAACATGACATAATTCTCTGGAACCACTGACACACTGGTGATGAAACATCTAAGCCAGTCCTATACAAAAACTCGCGCAGTTCTTGACCAATGTTCATCGTCAGCAGAGCCATCCTTATCTAAACCATAGCAATATAAAACCAAAGCAATGGTGGTGGTGGTGGTGTGGTGTGGTGGTGGTGTTGTGGTGGTGGTGGTGATGGTTTGTGGTGGTGATGGTTTGTGGTGATGGGCTCTTCAATTTGTTGGTGGGTTTGGTGGTCCCTGTGGCCATGGGTTCTCCAACCAGTACCCTGTGGCGTCTGACCAGAACTGGCCTGA
Source organism: Symbiodinium kawagutii (assembly GCA_009767595.1). Lineage (NCBI taxonomy): Eukaryota > Dinophyceae > Suessiales > Symbiodiniaceae > Symbiodinium > Symbiodinium kawagutii. Next base: position 362,688 of record VSDK01002342.1, on the reverse strand, counting down.
ACAAAAGTTCCAATTGAACCACAGATTTGGGGTGTTTTTTTTCTGCAATTTCCTGGTGCTCGGTTTGGTGGGCCCAGGGCCAGTTATTTTCAGTTTCACTGTTAGTGGGGAGGGGAGGGATGCAACCTATATGTCCCAAACTGATTTACCATCACATCAACCATCATATGTTGAACAAGCATCAACCAGCACTAGAGTCAGCATTATCAACAAATCTGAAATATCCTGGCGGTAGTCAACCCATCGATATACACAACCATGTGATCATGGTGGCCATCAATAGACACAACTATTGAGAGAAGAAACACAATGTAGCATGCCACGTATATTTGAACAAAGCTGCAACTAGTCTGATCTGAATAGCATCATATATCATGGCTAGCGGCTCGCAAGTCTGCCATGAATATCCATAAATAGCCACCAATGATCAAGCAGGTAGGTGGTGGTCTAAAGATGTCCCAGGTACTAACTTTCAGGTGTCATCTTTCAACTGAATATATGCACATCAAGATCTGTGCCTTAACAGTTGGTTGGTCAAGAAGCAGGCGATCGATCCATCAATGGCCAAGTGAAAATGGCAAACACACACACACAGTGTCATAATCCATTTTTGTTTACCAATCATGGCATCCTGTATTGCAGCTATGGCGCAAGCATTTCTAGGACAAGAGCCAACCCACCGGCCTGATCCTGCAATTCTCCATCAATCATTTCACGGATATTTGGGAGATAGTTGCTAGATACATTTCTCTACCTGTGACAGGTGGGTGCCATGACTACACATGAGGATGCTTGTCGAAAACCTAGCGCTACACCAAGTGAACGTCCTAAAAAAACTAAACTTGACAATACCGCTTTTCCCTTCCTTTTGAGGAATAGGAGCACTCTCAAGTCACTCCCGAGTTATCCCATTCAAATATAGGGTGGAGATGTTGCTGCTTCCATTTCAGGACCAGCACTGGTCATAATATATGGTCATATGGTTTTGTCCAAAATGACTATTGTGGACAAACCATGACAATCCCATATGAGTCAACATCACCTGTGACCCTCACAATCGTTGGTTGGATGGTCACCCAGCTGGTTCATCTAGGGACCCTCATCGGCAAGGACCGCGGTGATCAACAAACCAGCCATGGCTGACCATGGTGATCCATAGGTTGACCCAACCATGACCCATCAACCGGGGCCGAGATCCCGCCCAGGCTTCCACACATGCTCTGGAAGTCAACGAAGAGAAAGTCTAGAACTCGCTCCTAGCAATGGTCGAGCTGAAGGGTGGCTCGAAATGGTTGGTTTATGATGGAAATAATGGTCAGGAGTCAACAAACTTTTGAAGGTAGATCTACCAGCCTATGTCGGCTAAGATGATTATAAATGGTGCTTAATGCTAGGTCCACATTGATAACCCCCTTATTTTTGATGGTAAATCGACGCTATTTGGTAACAAAATGGGGGCTCATAGTGGTTCGTTCATATGGGTCCACCATCAGTGATCGCAAGCAACCGAATCATCAGCAACAATCACAGCGACAATTTTGCCCTTCTATGTTGGTAACAAGCAACGGAGAGGTATGGTCAGCCTTTCCAGCGAGGTAGTGTAAACCTCCCCGAATCAGGTTTCAAAGGAGAAGCCTCCTAACGCACACGCACATCGATCAAGGAATTTCTGTGTGTTGGATGATTTCTGAGCATTGTTGGTAATTAGTTTGTCAGGCTCCGCCACAACAAATCCTCCAGTGCCTTTTTGCAAGCAGCCAACGTACTACTTATTTGAAAGCTATTCAGGAACATGTTGCTTGCTTTTTGACTACCAGCTCTACATGGGCTCAAAGGGCAAGACTATGGTAGGGGTTCATGGACGTGAGCGTAACGTAGGACACTTGCTCAAAAATCGAAGCCTACAACTGCCATCAATGGTCTCCAAAAACTTGTAGGTACCTATGGTGATGGGCTGTAGGCAAATGGTATATTTGGTGGTTTCTTAAAATAGGGGACCCCAAAAATGGTTGGTTTGTTACTATAAATGGTTAATAATGGATGATGACTGGGGGGTCCCCATTTTCCTCCTTTCTCATCACAAGATCCGGATCCACTGGTCACCACCCAACGGCGTAGCGGCTCACAGCTGGGCAGCTCCATCGCGGTCCTCAGCTTCCTCCAAGAAGGGAACGACCTGCACGACAAGGGAGGCTGGGCAGCCCTCCGGTGACTCTGTTGCTCACCTGGATAGCTGGAAGGTTGCTGCATTTTATAGGGAAATTTTGGGAGACTAGCTGTGTAACGGCTGATTTTTCATTGCGCCAAACGGTATGAATCATTATCGCATGAAAATTGATTGAAACTTTCATGCGAAAGTTTTATGGTTGACAACGAAACTTATAAATATATAAAGTTTCAATGGCAACAATCATTTCAATTACAACCATTCGTATCAACCATGCTCTTAGCCCCTCGGGTGGGGCCCCTCAAATGCTTCCCCCCATCGCGAAATTTCATGCTCCCAAGCTGCTACTGCGAGCTGCCTAGCTGCAATGCATGATGCCAGCTTGCACAGAGGCGCTTCCAAAATGCAACTCATTGTGTCCATTCCAGTTCCATAGTCATAATCCTAAAGCCAGCCAGTTGCATGAACACACCAGTCAAAATTTCACGGAGAAAACAGCAACGGGGTACCCAAGTGCAAGGAAAGACCCATCGAAGTTAGGTCCAAACACCACCAAAAATCTCGCCAAGACCGCCAGGGGGTACTCCTGGCTGCATGGTTTGCAGATTGGGTGTTCTCCCGCACTTGGGGCTCGACCCGCAAATGGCAGGGAGGAAAGAAGGCCAGGTATTGCCTCGGCCATAGAGGAAGGACACATGTGCTGACAGCCCCGGTAGGTAGCTACGACATGAGCACATACGGAAACTGCTTCGAATTCATCTGCTGGGGATTGCGATCGCGGATGATTGATGATGATTTTGGGATATTTTGGGTTGTCCCAATTTCAAGAAGCACATGCTCATCACAAACACATTGGAGATCGTTCATTACTCGATCTCGATCGCTGTCTTGATGCGGCAAGGTGAGGTTCAGCCCTTGGGATGACGAGATTTCGAACAAGTGAGAGAACACTTGATCCACTTCAATCCAAAGCAAGCAAGACATGGAATCCCTTCATTCATATTTCAAACAAATTGCCAACTGCCTGCAGGGGATCTGTTATGACCAGGGTTCATTAAACCATTCATATACAGAGACGCCCACATATCAAACCATTCAATCAATCAATCCAGGGACAGTTATTATCGTGGTCCCGCTGCTGGAAACCAACAGCCCGATCCTCCAAATTGACTTCCCTAGTGCCAATAGCAAACTGATCTTCCAGCCCCGATTCTCTGGGAGGATTCGGCTGTTAGTTTCCAGGCCAATAACAAACCAATCTACAGGTAGAGTGGTTCATTAAGAACAGGATGGTTCATAAAGAACTGCATCTGCTAGTCATTGGCTGTGGAGAATTTCAGGCAGCTCGACGAATCGGCCTCCGCAATCAGCTCTAAGCATCAGGCCCTCGCTGACTGGCCGACTCAAAGCGAAGCCTTGGAAGTGCTTGGGCTGTGGTCAGGCTTTCAGCGTGGTTCATGGTACCCTCTGGAAAACGATGTCCTCGAAGTCAAACATCAGGAATTTGCAATAGGTAAGCCAGCTATGCATGGTGGAGTTTCCACGCGATCAGCTTAGGTGACCAGAAAGTAAGCATCATTAAGCGCCCATCAATCAAATGAGCGCAGATTCATCATCACGATTTGCCAACATTATTTGATAACCATCATGCTGAACAATGATCGGCCATCATCAACATCATTAACGATGTTTGATTGACGCCTTGATTTCAGCATGATTTGCCGAATTTGTCACATGTCGCCCGGTTTTTGTGGCAAGAACGAATCCTGAGTCACCATCATGAGCAGCATGACTGTAAGATCAGCACCTGCAGCCATCCTTGCCCAAAAATCCGCCAGTTACCAGGGCAATGGTGGCTGCCCAGGGGGGCTACCGGCCCTGTCGTACAACTGGCCGTCCGCTGGAGCACCTGGGCCTCCACACGCGCCTTCGCAAGTAGGGCTGGCCTGAGCGATGATGCCACTGGTGGGTCATAGCCCAACTATATCCGGTTATCTGGGCAGATTCGTATGACCCAAAATGACAGAAGTAATGAATCATGGTAGGCAATGATTGTGCTTTTTTTGTGGATGATAAGTGGTCATGAATGACTCTTATGTTTGATGGCATGCATAACATTACATGACTAAGGATACTCCAAAATACTCCAAAAGGAGTAATGGCATAGACGACTGGAAGACTACATAAAATGGTGGTTAGTTGCTGGTAGATGATGGGTATTATAGACGCTTGACGATGGTCAATTTGTTGTTGATTCATCGTTACTCAAGTTTTAATAATGGTTCGTTTACAGTTGAATTCATCGTTCATTGATGATTAAGTCATGTTGAATTCATCCTGAATAGTCATGGATGTCGTGATTGACCATTGGATGATGAACATTTTCGTTGCTTTCCAGGGTGACCATTCTCACTTCAACTTCCACACTGTGATTCAACCTTTGCCTGTATGGCTATGGCTCAAAACCATCTTGGATAAGTGCCCCAGAAATCAGTATACTTGGTGGCTTATAGATCCCTTGCTAAACACAAATATTTTTAGTGGTTACATGGTCAATCAATCATATCCCAAAAATACTAAAAACCTAAGTTAGTGGGTAGAAGCCATCCAGTATAATCATCTGTATTCTCAGGGAGCCTGAGCTCAATTCTTCTTCATGCTTGATGCATAGAACGCTCAGCTCCCGCTGCGCGCTGTCGTTGCAACGCCCGTGCGAGAGGTCCACTCTCTCTCTCTCTCTCGCTCCGATCGTTGAACAAGCCGCAACAATTTACCAAGCAGCATTAAGCGAGACACTGATGATCAGCGTTTTTCACTTATCATCTCATGTCTTACTAAACACTGATGACTATAGTAATGTCTAATTGATAATCAGTTGTTGATCACCTTCTAAGAACTGCGCAAGCTATAAAATGGTTCTGGCATCCTATCAAACAAGCAAGTTTTGGTTTTCCTATTTAGTCACTGGTTGTTTTCACTTATTGCACTCTTGTCTTCTCCAACTGTGGGTTCCAACTGAGAACATCTGGCAGTGGGTCAAAACCCTGTACCCCTGGTTCCCTATTATTAACCAATATTTTCCCTATAGTTTGTTGGTTACTACCCACCATTATTGGTTGGTTAATATTGACCCATAGACATCTAAGAACTACGAACTCCACAGGCTTGCAACGCGCCGTTCTGCGCTCAAGCCCGGTACCTTGGTCACGAAGTTCACGCTCTCAGCCTGCACGCCAGGAGCCGCGAACGCACGGTTGCCTGGTGAAGTTTCTCGACGGTCGAAGGCATCGCCAATAAGTTGAATAACCCTCTGGTAGTTTATCTGTTAGAGCTACACTTAATGGTTATGAGTGGTTAGTAATTGTTAATGATAGGGGGTTATAACCCACAAGAATACATGAAAAACTACTACTCTCTGGCACTTTAACATAGCTGGCCGGAAGATTCACCATGAATGGATCATTTCCCAGGGGTTCTCTTTGAGATATGGCGATTTTCCATTGCCAGTTTGACTCACCGGAGTGTAGTTACCATTAGCTTTCATGAATAGTTAAAACGGTGAGAGTTAGAATAGTTTAGATTAAACTATTTATCAAAACTTCTGATGAATATGGTGAAGTTAACAAGGTTGAATATTTGAATACTGACAAGTATCAGGGTTAATGATCAACCCAGACTCCATGATCAATGCTGACAGACATCAAGGTTGAATAGTTGAATGGGTTCATCATGGTTCATCACCCATTATCGGTAAAACAACCCTACATCAAAATTCAAGGGGTGAACCATTCCTAATTGTGCTTCACCAACCTTTTTGTTCAGAATTGTGAAGAGGTCAAATTGACATAGGACAAGAATGTGTAAGAATGATTTGGCTTGAATGATCAATACGGGGACTACAAGCACCTGGCTAAAGCGGGTGCGCTTGTACGCGGAGTACGGTGAGATTCTTCACCGCACTCGATGGAAATTATTTCGTGAACTGCAAGATGCAAGTAACAAGTAATTCTTGTAACGCCTATTTCTGGGTAGGAAAGCTGGTGTAGTGAGCATTGATTCCCATGTGACATTTGTGTCATCTAGTGAAGTCACGAGTACATGCTTCAAAACTTTCAATGGGATATCCATACGAGTAAACGGCCAGTATTTTTTCAGCACATAGGTCGTGACATGTTATCAAACAAGGGGGCTAATTTACCATATAGATGTCCCATCAATGTTGATTTTTCTTAACCCCCAAGTCAAAAACCATGCTTAACCACGACTGACTACTCCCATAGGGGACTCTACGCTGCATCATCTTCATCACTGGTTGATGCATGGTTGATGCTGAACGAGGGACTCACCCTGCGACCTGCCCAGCGATCGGGGCACCTTCTGGCCCTTGTTGGCCGGGGCCATGCCTCGGATGACAGAGTAACTTGATCATCTTGTGTTAACAGCAATTCTTGGTGATTGTTATATAACCATAGTTAATTATTGAGTAACTAGCTAATAATAGTTAACTAATACTTGGTGATTAGCTTAGCAATGGTTAGTGGTGATAGGCCAGTACCACAATGATGATCGGATACAAGCATTGCTGATGGGTGGCCAGTTTCGCCACTGCAAAAATATGCTAGTGCTGCCTGTGGATCAACCAAACATCTTTCAAACCACCCGCTAGTTCCTGTTGATGCAACCAACGACGCGATACCTTGCAAAACCTATATGTGAGTGCGGGAATGATTGTGATGCTTATGGTTTACCGACGTGTTCACAAGGGCATCAATTAATCTTTCTTTTTGGATGGTTGTTATTGACCCATCCCCACCTTTTGTATCCTTTTGTTCCTTGTTCTCTCCATTTCTCTCCCAGCAACCATGTGGCAGATCGCTGGCAACTGGGAGCCCCCAGCGAACTTCACTTCCTCCAGGGGCCGATGAGACGCCGGCTCAAGAGCCATTGGGGGGGGGGGGCACCCGTGC
>VSDK01002342.1:337097-355519 GCA_009767595.1 Symbiodinium kawagutii | reverse complement strand
GGGGGGGGGCACCCGTGCAACATTGGAGGAAGCCCTGCTGAATTTCTGTATCTAAACCCGCGACTGAAGCGGTCTACCCTTGGTTGATTGCATGGATGCCGTTTTCGTCCAATCAACCAGGGGTTCACTGCTCTCGCGTGTTCGTGATACCAATTATTTTGAATGCGGGAAACAAACGAATACCAGCGTGGCCCTTCTCACGTGTTGATGTTCCAACTGCACAGGTCCGTTGCAAGAGGCGATTCAGAGTAAGTCCCAAAACATCGAATCAACACCGGAAGTGAGAAGCAATAAGCGTTGAAACATCGAGCTGAAAGGATCTGCATCAGCTAGCTCCCTGACTTTGCTGGAAACAACCCTTTGATTGAGACACTGCAGCATCGACCTGCACGGTCTTAAAGTCTGGTTGGCGAGCGCTCCTGATTTTTAGCCTATAGTCACCACTAACCATCTATTCTTAACCACCACTGAGCATGCTTATCCATGTTTACCATGCGTGTCCAACCACAGCTTATTCACTCACAACTTTAGACTTCATGGGTCCATGTGGCTCCCCAAGTTCAGCTTCTACGGCTTCGCTGCCTTCAGCTCCGGCGTTCTTGGCCTTTTGAGGATCGAAGGCCATGTTGAGACCACCAGCACGTCCTGGAGGATGACTGGTGAGGGTTGGTTGGTTTGTTGGGTGGTTGGTTGGTCGGTTGGTTGGCTGTTTGGTTTGCTGGTTGGTTGGGTGTGTGCCGACAGGAGGCTTCTGTAATGAAGCCTGTTGAACGCTGGTGGCTGCAAGCAAGGACAGCACCTCACTCAAAAACGGAGAACATCTGACAAATTGTTCACTGTTGTTGAGGCAGCGACGTCACAACAGGTGCTTGGAAAATGATCCCGTACTGGTGACACACAGACAAACACACACACACATGTGTGTATGTGTAATGATGGTACCAATGATTAATTATTGCTTTCAAAATGACAATCATAAATCAAGTGTAAGGATGTGTAAGGCAGGTTATAATGCCTAGCCTATAACCACGGTCAGTACCCAGTACAGTATGGGAATCCGAACGCATCTGTAACCTAGAAACATCTGGTGTGAGGCCGCCTATTTCTGCCACAGTTTGGAGCCAAGCTCATCATATCCGTGGGGGAGCGCCCACTAAGTTCCTCGGAACCTTGTGTTTGCATATCTTCATCGCCAATCTGGTCAAGACATGTTGAGAAACAAGTAGTTGATGAGAAACAATCAATTTCATTAACATATCAAAGCTTTTGAAGCCAATTCAATATCACCTAGTGAAGCTCTTCTTGCTCCTCTCTGCTCCAGGTTCTCTGCTGAAATGACGGTCTTAAAACATCGAAAGACATCAGCTTTAGTTCAACGAAAGTTCACTAAACAATCAATTTCACTCAAGTTCTGAAAACACGAAATCGGCTTCCTGCTTGTGACACCCCACCTGCAGCGGCCCCACGCTTGTCGCCACGAGCTTTCGATCCCATCTTGCGGATGCGGCACATGTTGTTCACCTGCGGGGAGGCTCTAGGGCTGGGCCGAGTGGAAATCTATGCATAGAGCGGAAATCAATCAAGAATTCACCGAGCGAATTTGACCAGTATGATCAGCCAAACCGGTAGGAAGCCAACAGTCGTTCTTTGGCTCAAATGTATATCAAAAAGAGTATGCTGGAACGCAGATTTTCAATTGCAATTGACATCAACCAGTCCAAGCATATATTTTTGGCCATTGTCAAATATATCTTTGGGCTTCCCAAGTCCAAGTTGACCCACTGCTAGGCTAGTGCGCAGTTTTGGAATGTTCAGCGGTGATCGGCACCACCGCGCATGAATGGCATATCTGAAGTTTCAGTCATTCGGATGTGACGCGGCGATGCACGGTGTACCCCACAGTTATAAGTGCTTCACCCCTTGGTCATAACTTTTGAATCAGAACAAGTGAGAAAATGACTCACAAGAGCCTCCCCAAAGATATCCGGGACGTGTCTATCAGTGGTGCTCCATATCAAGTTGTCCCATTTCAATACGAGCGTACTGACTAAAAATGGAGTCATGGTACAAACTTGGGGCCCCTCTGTTCCCGACCGCCATTCAACATCAAGCATCTTTTACACTCAATTCATCTGATTGTTCTCTCAGAGTTTCAGCATCATTTATGGCATAAACAACTGACAAATTCCTGACCCTTCACTGCCACCATCACCACCCCGTGTCAGTGCCACCACCACCGCCGTGGCACCACGGGATAGCACGGGCCTCCGGGAGCCACCACAGGGCCAATTTGGTGCTTCCAAAGAAGCTCTGAAAGTTGGCATCCGGATCATCACCTCACTGGCGCACCCCATGGGCGTTGAATGGTGAATCGAACCGGGGCGGATTTGCATGGTGAATGGCATCAAACTTGTGGTGATGTGATGGTTGATGAGGGGCAAATATGGTGAATGGATGTCGATGGTTTGATGAGGGTCAGATATGGTGAATGGATGTCAATGGCGTCAAACTTGTCGTGATCGATGGTTGATGAGGGTCACGTGAAGGTTTTACAATGGCTGGCAATGGGTATTCATGCTTACAGTATTCCCTAGCTATTTATGCACATGCGTATCTACAGGTCAACATGGATGGTTGATGATGACTAGTAATGGTCAATAAATGCTTGACAATGTTAAGATCAGTGATTGATGATTATTGATGGTCTATGGCGCTTTTATCCGAAGCTTCATTTGGGTCATGCGGATCTTCTGTGCTCGGGACAGAACAAGTAGTTCCCAACGCAATAGTCTAAGGACCATGTGGGGGTTTCTCAAAATAGGGGTGCCCCCAAATCATCCAATAGTAATCATTTAGTAGTAATAAAATAACCATCCTGGGGGCTCCATATTTTGAGAAACCAGAATATTGGTCGCATTGTTGCTTCTCATCCCCCTATCACAAACCATCTTAAGCCTCTAAAAATCATACAATCCCTTATGCCCCTTATAATCCAACAAAAATCCTTTACAAATCCCTTATAAATCCCCTATTCATCGTTGTACTCCAATATGGAAGCCCTGAGGATCATGTTGACGTTGGGTTCATGGTAACGATTCGATGCTTGGCTACGAATGCTGCTTCGCCTACCTTCAAGGCCTTGGCACTTCGACCGGCCAAGCGCCCGGCACGGAGAAATGCAGGCGTGCACATGAGGCATCCGTTAATGACCATCTTTAATATGTGTGGGTTACCCATCCATCTTTTAGAATATATATATATATATATATTTTTTAAAAAAACAAATATATACTTGATATCCCATAGAAGAAATGAGTCGATAAATGGGTAAATGCATTTTCGATTTTGAAATACAAATAGACACGTAAGTAAATCAACAAAATATATCATCACTACTAAAAGACAGATATCTATATGTAGCTATGAAAAATACAAAATTTTAAGACATGTATTGAAAATAATATATATAATTGAAAAAACATATGCAAAAGTTTCAGTCACGAAAACATCCAAAGGCTGGACTTGACAGTGTCTTTATGTGTCTTTGGCTTTGGGGTCACTCGGGCTCTCAACTCGCTCTCCATTTCGTAAAATCGTTCATCTCACCCCTGTTCCCAAGTCCCCACATATCAGTGGTTACTTAATGACACAACTTTTGTGGAGCGGCAGGGCCTGAACCCAGCGAAACATCCTGCGCTTCGCACTTCTGGAGTGTACCACCACGCGCCGGCCCAAACCTGTGGCGGAACAGCTGGGGGGGAAGCGGCTATGGTGGCTGGCATTGAAGGATGGTCGCGGGCCTCTCAAAAAAGGTTGATTGTTGTTGGTTGTTCAACCAATCACCCCAGAAACATGACCAACAAAAACACAAAACATCAAGATGTTGGATTCCATCAAGTAGCTAATGTTCTCACAAACGATCGGTTTTTTTCCAAGGCCAGGAAGGGATGTTGAAACTAACTGGACCTGTGACTGACAATTGTTGGGGTGCTGTATGTTACATTGAACTGCAAAAAACTTGGGATCGACCCCCCATGGACCCATTTTTGGGTCCATCATATGGTTGCTTGCCACCAACTTCAAAGGGCTGTCTCACTTGTTGACCCACTTGTGGGAAACATCATCAGTTTGAAATTGGTTGTGTTCATGAGAATGATATGCTCATGATACGGTTGGCTGTGGCCCCATAATGGGCACAATTCTATTTTTTAAGCCTCCAACGTTGAGAAACAGACAAAGAAGTGCAAGTCCATCCGCAAATTTTGCGCCAGCCGAAAACATTTGTTTTATCTCAATTGCCACTGTATGTCATGAAGCATGTTTTTTCTCGATCTTCCAGTCCCAGGAACTTCGAACAAAGCATTCCGGATGCCCAAAAGGCGTCATCATGAACCTTGGAGCACCAAGTGGCGGCCCCCTGAGCTCAAGGTTTCCCGGCACTTGGTGGAACCTTGCTTTGATGTTTTGATGCATCATCGTCCCAATTTCAAAAACATTTTATTGGACCCGCAATTTTTTGGATCCATCAAAACCCGGGGATTTCAAGGTTGATCCATTACCACATGTCATCACCATCATCATTGCCCATTGGCACAATGGAACTCCCATCTGTGCATGTGCCATTCTCTTGGGTTCCTTTTTTGTTCTACGCGCCTGTTGAAAAGAATCTGCCCGTTGGAAACGAATAGATGCCGCAACCAAAATATGGCACGAATTCGCAAGATTTTTTGCTGATTATGCAAAGAGAGCCAGCAAAGACTAGCGAGGGCATCCACCAATGAACTTTTTAATTGTGCAAACGTATCCAAATCAGCCAAAGTTGTGTAAATGCGATAATCATTCTCCTGGTGGCCATCTTGCGAAAAACTGCTACACGAACTGACTGGAGTTGGTCTTGCCAATGGGAGAGCTGCTCCCGTTTGCCCGGCAACGGTCATGCCCTGACAACTTGCAAACTGCGGAAGAAAACATCATGACTTCAGTGGCGTGTGATAATGTGCTTGTGTTTCTTGACCCGCCTCTAACCGCCACATCTTTTAATTTTTTCGCGTTTCTTCCTCCAGCCTTCCCTGGGCTCCTTGGATTTCAAAGTCTCATGGCGTTTGGGTGCCCTGGGTTGCCCTGCTCCTTTGGCACCTCCACCCTCGGAGCAGATCTCGGAGTAGTGGCCTTGCGTTTCCTGGTGAGTGCCCGGCAACAACCAATTTCATCAATTTCAATGTGCTCGTTGGTTGGTTGGGTGGGTGGTGTGGTTGGGTAAAGCAAAACAACAAACAAACGTGATTCTGCTCGTGCGTGTGGGGGGAGCGAACGCCCAAAGCGCTTCATTTTGCTGTGAAGATCCATGGGCCAAATGCCGCGGCAAACTGCTTGTAGCCCCAGTCCTTGCTGATGATGCTTTGCCCCCCTCGGAAAGCCGTCAGTCGCATGAAGCAATTTGACGCTGTTCGGCCAGCGGCCATTGACGCTGTTGTGAAGCCCCTCGCTGCTGACAGAGCCATGCCAACTCTTTCGATCAGTGCGCTAGAGTGAGGGCCAAAGCCCCTTTGCATTTATAGCGAAATTCAATAGCAAGTGGGCTTGATAGTTTGAGCATGTTTGCGCTGTGCCGAACACACTCAAAGCGGTCCTTGTGTCTGGGATTCACCTTGCCCAGTGGCAGCGAGTAGCAGCAAACGTGCAGAGTGACTGTTATTGTTGTGTGGCCAGAAAAAGCAGCTTGGCCACTCCTCGTACGAGAAGAAAGGTTCATGCATGGTTTCTTTAGGTCCTGCCACGTTTACCAAAAGGGTGACCAATATCCAACTGGCGAAACCCACATCGTAAACTAAGCAGCATTGATTTGTCCAACCAAGAAACAATATAAAATTTGGAATGGGACCCATTCCTGCTTGGATTGAAACCATCTTCCTTCAGGGAGGGTAAGAAAGACTCTACTCACAAAAAATAAAAAGCATGTCCCCAGCTAGATGGCTGGAAACATTGGATATACATGATATACATATTTTTAACATCTAAAAGGCGTTTAAGAAAAGTATGCTATTTATGAGTCGATATGCTTTTTAGACATTTATATTATGATTCTATGATTTCTGTGATCGACTAACCAGGTACATCTGGCGAAGTTCCACCACCAGCTGCGAACAGCAAACCACTGCTTGGGATTCCTCTGCAGCTAAGGGATACCAACCATCACAAGGTGCCACCGACCATCACAAGGTGCCATGGCTGCATAGTCCCATAGATGGCGTCGGGAATGTGTTCAGATCAGTCACGGTAGCGGTGTTGCGAGATTCTTGGGCTTCCGGAAAGCCTTAGATCTGGACAATCCAAGAACAAAAAAGGTTTCTTTGTTTTATTTTCCTCTCTCTCTCGAGCGCCATCTTTCAGTGCCTCAAGCAAAGGGACGCCAGGCCTTGTTAATTGTCTTTCATTACCTATCGGCACAGAAGGCTTAAAAACAATGGCCAGTCATGCTGGATATCTGAAGATACAGGATGATAAGCCACCAAATCTGCTTCATCATGGAAAACCAACAGGGCTAGCGCTCATGATGCTGAAGACTTGAACCACGGGATTTCTTCAAGGGAACTGCTGCTTGGCCGAGATCAGCTATGGAGCTATGCTGGGTGGTGGTTGGGCCCGCCCTGGAAAAAGTCTTAGTCCATCAACCGACCATCCCACATATGGAGAAAAATAGTCAAATACGAGACAATCAAACGTGTTTAAAACCACCAACAAGAAGATTATCTGCCACGAACAACTGGCTGGTACGAAGCGTGGGGGAATCGGAAATTACTCATGATAGTCTAAGCATGAATAAAACACACATTCTTTTTCTCATCATCTGGCTACTCTCTCACCATTCTTGAGCCAATACCATCCGCTAGCAGCAATTCAACCATTAAATAAACCTTTGCCGTCGTTAAACCCCTACTGACCATTCTTGCATCACTAGCAACACTTCAAGCATTTCTAGCCATAATCTAACCACCACTGACCAATTTTTGTACCTTCTCGACCAACAAGTCAGATATGTAATGAATTCGCTTCTGACCAACGAAATCCATCCAACAATTGGGTGTTTCTCAAAATAGGGGTACCCCCAAGTCATCTAGTTATTAGCCATTTATAGCATTAAACCAGCTATTTTTTGGGCTCCCTATGGCTTGAGAAACCACCAATTCAGCAATGACAAGCGTATTGCCATCACAATTGGCATCATATCTTCTCGTACCAGGCAGCGCTTTCAGGGCAACGCCAAAGCGACCCAGGCAATGGTGTACACGGACAGTGAATAGTGGTTAGTGATATGCCTTTAATGATGGTTGACATGGCTTAATCGTCATTTAAAAAAACGATTCTTAATATGCCGTTGATGATGGTTACTGATGTTTACTGATGTTATGTAATGGTCGCTGATTCTTAATGAGCAGCTATTAATGGCATATAATGATCAGTGATCGTGGATCCGTACACGCAAAACACACTAGCCTTATCAAAAAAAGCTCATGGTCTACTGTCACCAGGGTCCATGAAGCCAACCCTTCTCGATCCGATCCAAATAAACCCATCTTCTCCAAAGTTGATACTCTACCAAGTTTGGGTAGTGTGCATCGAATCCCATGTCCCCCAGGTCCAATGAGGATGGGGAGGGAAGATCTCCGAGTTGAACAGTTCGGCCCCACAACAGGTTCCCGAGGTATATAGCTTTGCAAGCAAAAACATATGCACTACATGACTCATATCTGGTCGGTTTCAGTGCTATGCATTCACTTGCCATCAACGGGTGTAGGCGTGGGCATGCGACAAATGCACAAGTACAGGCAAGTAACCATCTGTAAATTCACATTGTATGTATACAAAAGTCAATTTATATCCGTTTATGTGATTTTATGTCTTCATTGATCTGTGTAATGCCTGAATCCTTCAGTCTCTGACGTTCAGTTCGGCTCATTGGGGCTTTGTAACTTTGAAGTAATGAGGTTTATCAAGGAGCCAGAAAGTGATGATGATGATGATGATGATGATGATGGTGATGATGATGATGATGATGGAAGCATGATGATGATGATATGCATGCATGCATGCATGCATGCATGCATGCCATCGTGAATGATGGTGAATCATGGTCCTTCAATCATGCTTAATGATGCTGCTGCTGACGATGATGCTGATCAGCCCATGTGGTGTCTATCGGGCAAACCAGCACATGTGGCAGGTAGCCAAACATTGTCATTTTGATGGTTGTGGACCGGTCGACCACACAATGAAATGTGCACGTACAATTCACTCAAACCAATGGCAAACATATTTATCACCACGGCATCCGGTGGGTTCTTAGCAAATCTATCCGGGAGGCACCACTACCCACTTCGCGGAAACCCTGAGCAAACATGCCCTGCTAACCCAGGCGAGGCTGGGGCTACAGGGACAGTCACCTGCAAGACTGGCTGCTACTCAGGATCACTTTACTGGTGGTGTGATGGGACAAGGTTCAAAGCAACTGCAATGAAACATGGAAAGCAGGAAGGCTCTAGGATGCCCTATGTATTTCCAAGATCCAGACTTGCACAGTAGGAGCATGAAAAGCTAATCACATTTTACAATACATGTTTCTCCTGTTGCCATCGCTATTCCACATCTGTGAGGCAACAGATGACACGAATGGAGCATACCACAAAACAGCAAAACAGTGCCATCGCATGATGTGCAAAACACGATGTAACAACTGCGTTCGAACTTGCGGGATCATGCCAAGGATGAAACCATGGCATTTTTTCGGAGGGAAAGAATGGGCATTTCTCAAAACAGGGGTCCCCCCAAATCATCCCTAATTAAGCATTCTTACATATTCTTACTATTTAACCAACTTTTTTTTGAGGTCCCCTATTTTGAGCAACCGCCCAATAGGCATTTCCAGGGGGAAACCACCAGCCAGCCCGAGCTGCTGCCGCCGCTGGCTCCTACTGGCTGCATGCCGTTGAAGGTCATAAGTCTCTCGCCTGCGGTCACTTGATCCTGTAGAAAGGAGTGCATCCAGCTGCTAAGAACCGACAATTAACGGAAAATCACCAGCCATTGAGCTGATCAAACTCATTTGTCCTAGTTCGTGGTTTAGATAGATGCGGTGTGATGTAGTTTGATGCATGCTTTCGGGGGATGTGGTTGTAGCTGTTGGGTTGGTGAACAGCCCATAGAATTGAGGGTCTGATTCTGAACTGCTGAGACCGTGACCGTTCCTTTTTACCCTGCCAGTGTGATGGACAACAACAGCAGCCAGCAACCAGCAACCAGCAACCGGCAATCAACAACGGCCAAGTCAACATCACCAACAACCAGCGAACAAACGACAAGCAGCAAACAACGAACTACCCCCGAACAACAACTATCAAGGACAAGAACTTCAGAAGAACAAGGACCATAAGAACACCCTGCTGCTACTACAGCTGCGCTGCTGGGAGGAATTCTGCGAGTACAGCGGGCAACACTCCTGCCGCGTCGAACTTGCAACCACAATGACAACCAGCAGCACAGGCTTCCCGCACTTGATAGGATTGGTGACTGTCTCATAGGCGATGTTCAGCAAGCGGATCTTCTCCTACTGGGCCCCAGATGGGGCCAAGAGACGTGGCAGGAAGGAGAATGGAGGGATTGATGGAACTCAGGTCCAGCTTCCCAGACACGAGGTACAAGGAACTGGTGACTAAGGCTACTAAGATGGGCCGACTTCGGCTCCTCAGCACTTTTTACACATTCCAATCTCCGTAGCCTCATCTCAACAGCGACCGGCCTACTTGGACTTACAGCTGGGGTTATAACTGGGATATCACTCGTTACCATGGTTTATCAACCCCATAAGGTAGCTTGCAGCCCCTATTAGCTTGGTTTTCTGCGTTTTCTATTGATGACCCGCTCCTGGCTGGCAAGAAGGGGGATTCGAGCCAGTACTGATACTACCATGTTTATGAGTCCATAAAACAAACTGTGCAAATTAGTTTTTTGCAAATTAGTTTGGAACCCCTAAAACTAGAACCATTTTATTTTTATCTATACTTATCAAAACCCTACATGGTAGCTTATATCCCCTCATGACCTCGGTTCGTCACCGAAGACAAAGAAGTACCAGCACATACCCAGCCTCGGCCGTTTCTCGATCCGCTGGGTTGCGATCAGGATGCCATTGGAGAACCAAACGACCTAAGGTTGAGCATCCAGCTGCCGCGAACTCACAGATGAGTTCGAAATTGCCGTAGGAAAAACGAATGCCTACAATGTCCATAACTGGTTGGTGGTGCTTCACCACTCCGTCATGAAAAATATGCGTAAGTCAACCAACCAACCATTTGTTAATAGAATTGGGAAAATAAAAAATGGTTGAAGCCACTAACCAGATAAGCAAGTGACCATCTGGCTGTTCGTGAATGTTGCCCTGGCCACCAAAAACATACGAACATCAATTAGACGCCATCATCCTAATTGGCATGGCTGAATTTAGCCAAAAAGGCACCTTCAGACCACGAAGGAACCATGGTACAACGGTACAACTGCAATTGACCAACTGTTCATGAGGCCACAGCCTAGTGGAATGGCATGCAAGCAGCAAGGGCTGAAAGGAACTCGCAAGTTGTTTTCCTTACGCTATGAAACAGCATTGAATTCATGCAAATAAATGCAACCGGGGGTAGCATCAACAACCGGCCGTTGTACAGGACACCGAAGGGGAAAAGGTCATGGAGGAAAAAAAATGTTTGATGCCATTCTGTTGAGGGTACTGTACAATTGGATCAACATCAATCTTTCTGAATTTGTTTGGGTATTTTACTTCTATATGCAAACTGAACTTCTATGCAAACAAATGTCTCAACAAATGCAACCAAATTCATTGTAGACATAGCATGTGTTTCTCTGTATCTAAAGGTATCTGGGTAAATGCCAATGGGCGTGGAATGTCTCTAGATCCTTGTTTAGAAGCTCATAGGTGATTTCGTCAGAACACTCCTGGTAGCTTCGGTCCTTACACCCTCCGAACCACCAGCGATGCAAATGCTATGCCTCCACGGCACCCCTCCAACAGCTGAGGCTTGTGTACATCTGAATGTGGACCATTTGTTCATGACCGCTCATGGTGGTTCATTACGATTGACAATTCTATCGTCAAAAATGCACAGCAACTAGGGGAAGTTCATGGCAATGTAATGTGCAAGAGCATAAAATGCAACCATATAATGCAACGGAATATTGTGTCTATATTTATTTATTTACACGTAAATATGATAATATATGTGCACGCGGGCGTGTGCATTAAAGTGTCCGTGCATACATTATATATGTACAGTGGTATCTTGAACTGCAAAAATGCACGAGATCGTAGGTTGCAGATCACAAATACACATGGCGACTATGCTTCAGTCATCACACTCACGTACCCAACCAGCACTACATCGTTTCGGCAGCGAAGGGCTCTCCGAACAACCTGAGCCACACCCCTGAGACCGGCACGGTAAGCCTTCTTGATGGTCACTTCATCTGCATCCTGCAGGTGAGGCGCTCAACAAACAGGTGATGAAACAACAAAACAAATGGTTGCCATGGGCTGCCAATGGTCATAAGCACCTCATAAAGGAATGGCCATGATACGAAAACGTGGTACTAAATCGTCAGAAACTTAAATTGAGTCATAACATGTCATAACTAAATGGTCATAAACAAAATGCCAATGGTCATAAACACATGGTCGTAACATGTCGTAAGCCCATTACCACGAAGAACTTGTCATGAAGGCAAGTGTTTGGCGGTTTCAGCTCCTATAAAAGATGTTCGTCAACCAGCCATCTGTCAATGATTACTAGTGCAAACAAGCAAAATTTCTGGCTCAAACCACCAACCACTCGTTGTTTCACCATTATTGTTGCTTTTTTATCCCCTTATATTAACCATAAACCCCCAGTAGTGCTTGTACCCTCAAAAATAAATCATATCATATCCCCTTATATTACACCATATTATCAGTGGTTGTACCCCCTATCAACCCCCCAGAAAACCAACATGTCCGGCTCCAACCACCTGGCCCAGGAATGGTTCTGGCAGCGCCTCCCGGATCTCCAGCACACCGTAGTGATCTGGCAAGGGCTTTCGAGCCATCCTGGGGCGCATGTGTCGAGGGAGCCAGCATGGATCATGATGGTGGGTCATGGGGTACTTGATGTGATTAACAACTTGTAAGAATGTATGTAAATAGTTGACATTGGATCTGAGACTTGATGACTTACCTGATGCTATCCTTGAATGTTGATTGTCCTTGATTGATATTGTAAGTAAGCATCCGTGAATATCGACCTGTCATGAGTTATCTAAATGGCACCCCAACGCGATTTGTTCCGGTGAATCACACTTAGGCCTGGCATCAGCCGCACAAACACGGCGTTTGCGTTTCACCCCGCCCTGGCCCTTTTCAGCAGGTTGGGCACCGGCCTAGAAGCAGCAAAACCACATCAAAACTGCTTCACATTGTGTCAGGCATGCTGCTGAAAGTCTTGGCATGTAATTAGGGGGTGCTTGCGACACCAATGTCACATTCAGGTTGCATGTCGTGAATTTATGAACATTGTGTATTGCCGGTGTCACAGCATGCAGATTGTGTGAGAACCCACCCGCAAAATAAGAATCAAACAAATCGCGTCGCGGATCGAACCGTGATGTTCACAGTGCCCCCACAAATTTGATTGGGCTTACTGTTGATGAATAGTTTGTGGGTTGGTTGATGTTGGTTGATCCACTTGAACAAAACATGGTTGGTGAATGGGAGCTGGTGCCCCGCTGCAACCTGCAGGTGACTTGATCCATCCTCGGCCGCGGAAAAGGTTGTCTGGTCCAGCCCTGAAACGTATAGATTCATATCTCACACTCAACCACGATTTTTTGGAGTGGACCTAAGATTTTGCACAAATCCCAGGAATGTGTATAGACTGCTGCGCTGGAAGCACGCCAGAGCAATGCAACACGGGGGTACTTGCTTCAAGAGCAGCACTTGTTGCATACACCCAGCCAGGATCGAGCTGGCGACCTTACAAACATGATTTTGGGGATCAAAAGAGACGAGTACGGTTGCGTGTTCTTGTGGAGTGGAAAATGAGAACTGATACTGAACCATTGATGGCTGGTATGTTTCTCAATAAAAAACCGACTGAGAAACCTTGGTCCCCGGCAAAACCTGTACATGTCAAAAAAAGTGAATGACAAAGAAAACCAAAGAAAACATATATCTGAAGATCAAATATATGTAAAACCGTTTTTGTATTTAGAAATGTTATGATGAAAACATGCCCAGCATATGCCAACATCATTGCTTCTATCTGGGGTGTGCCAGGCAGTCTTGGCTGAGATCGACTGCAGGACCATCCTTTTTCCCACGTGGAACTGCGGACCACAGCCCTACAAGTGCGCACTTTGGCGCCCGCTAAGCATGGCACCGGCTTGGTCGTTGGGTGTTGCAAGCATCGAAATTGCTTGTGAGTGTCACCCTGGCAGTGCAGCTTTTGCAAGCTTGCCGCGAGCAAGCCCGAAACGGGTAACTACGCAGGAGTTGGCAGTGGAAAGAAGTCACGTGGCAACGAACATTGGTGCAAGCCTGGGTCAATATTTGAGGACCAACCTCCAGCCTTCCAACATCATCAGTTTTAGTTGGGCAACAAGGCTTTTAGATGCTCACCCTAAAGATAGCTCTGCCTGCCGCCATCTAGGGCATGTCCGGGGAACTGGGACGAAAAAAAGCAGGACCTTGTGCTTGTCCATGACTTTCTCTATAGAGAGTCGCGATGACGTAGCACACGTACCACACAATGACCACTTGAGTCAGTTGCCAGGCAATTCCACCGCTCAAGATTGATCGCGAAGCAGCCGCAACCCACACACGAATGCTGATACCTCTCAGACCCTGTGCTTTATCCAGGGATTGGTAAGTTTTAACTACGGAGACTCATGAGTAACCCTGGTGTACGCGTACTTTGCATATCTCCGCAAGTCTTATGCATGCAGACGTAGGTCCAAAAAACCAACGCGCACGTATTACGTACACACAGTTCTGACGTTTCTTCTTGTCCTTATGTATAAAAACAGTTGCGGACTTAGAGGCATACAACAGGCACATGATGGCAAAGCATCTGAAGCCTGTTGCCATACCAGGTCGCGTTGGCACGAGCAGCGCGAGCGCTGCTTGGCATTGCCCGCTCACACGTCATGAGTCGCGGCACCCTCGACCTTGTCGGTCTCCAGCCTCAGCCCAGAGGCTTAGAACTGAGATGGGATGGACGCATACGTTGAGATGTATGACATATCCAAAAGCGCCCAGTGATGCATACATACATATATATATATATATAAACATATATAAAAAGCGAATTGAAGCATTTTTGCTAAACCAGCACCTTTGTGGCAGAGATAATCTATGAGTGTGCATGTGTGCAAGTATCATGTCAAGTACGCACTGGATCGCACTGGTGTAGCACTCCTGGTGGCTCCAGTCCTGGCTCCCAGTAAGTCACCAGATATCACCAGCTAGGCACTCTTGGGCTGGACCTCAGCCTCACTGAGGTCGGCTATAGAGACTGGTCAGTGGTTTTGACCCCTTTGAAAATATTGATAAACCAACCAACCATCACAAATACTCTCTCGCTTGAGCGGCCCAACTCAAATGTTCAAATCCCGAACAAATACTGGGGAACAAAAATACATGTTTGAAACCACCAGCATCCAGCAGCCAAAAGAGCAGTGGTTCGGGTATCACTGTACAGCTGGTTTCGGTCTGCAGCAGCGTGAAGAGGCCATATCATGCCCAGTTTCGAAAGGAGACAGTCATGCTGTTTATGAACAAACTCCTGACAATACTCGGGGACAGTGGGCTATCTCCTACTTGCACAATTCCTTGGGTCTAAACGAATGGTACCTACAATAACCATGTCAAGCTTGGGCGGTTGATAGCCTCGTGATCCGAGAAAAAAATCTTCAGCTGATGTGACGAACAAATCACTAAAGCATTCACACGAAGGGAAAATAATTGATGACTATAAGCGTCTCAACATCAGCTGGTTGTCGTGCTATGCAACTTCCTTCAATGGCAACAAGTTGAGGCCAGCGTAGCCAGCACATCATTGGTAACAACCCCCGAAAACACACGATGGGTTGCTGCTGCCATGGGAAAATCATTGTCCTATCAGGTTCCCATCTCCTTCCAGCAGCCCATCCAAGGAACAGCATGGATGGAACTTCTCCGTTGAAAAATCCGTCCCCGGAAGCTTCTGGGCCTTGGCATTGGCTCAGAATGAGCGGCAACACTGGGTACAAAATTGGGGGCCACTGACGGCGACCCATGGATGACTTGAGGAGTATAGGCAGGGTTCTACCCCATCCTTAGGTTGAAACACATTGTTTCTTCAATCTAATATGGATGAAATTCAAGTAAACGACCCAGGGTTCCACGATCCTTAGATAAAAACTTATTCGCGTTTTTCCAATCTCAGTTCTATCCCGACAAGTGTACCCCAGTTCTTGACTCAGCTGCTGAGTTCAGTTGAGACTTAACCCAGCTATATCCTGGTGAGTTCACCTCAATCATTCTCATCTGCTGGTCCCACACCCCTGGTAGCTCCAGTCCTCGCTCCTCAAGGGATAGAACGGGATACCCCTTGCTCCCTTCCGACCACCAGCCAGGTTGATACCTCAACTCAGCCATATCCAGGCAGCCCCCAGCCCCAGCTGTTCCAATGGCCACGCCCAGATGTGCCCCGGCTGTGCCACCGCGCGAGGAGCTTCCAACCAGTTCACCAAGCTGCCGTGTTGCCAGCGACCGCGCCGGACCTCGAGGAACGGATCCATTGGAGTGGGGGAAACCGCTCGAATCCATTGATGGGTCATGATTAACCATCAGTTTCGTAGGGATAATAACATATAACAACCAACAATAATAAGGAAAACAAATGAAAACAATAACATATAATACCCAACAATAATAAGGAAAACAGTGGATGATGTCAGGCGAACCATGGGTTACTTAGGGTTTTGAATTCCTTTGCAGCCACTGGAGCTCAAGAATTGGGACCAAGAATTGGCACCTGCATGGACCTTGGGCTTCCCCTACTTCACGGAGCCCACTGTGACAGCAAGGGATCCCACAGTGGCGGGTCCCCAGCCCCAACGAGCCTTGCCATCCTTGCCCCGAAACTTCCCAAGACCATGCTGTCGGCCTGGCAGTTATGGCGCAAGAATCCTATCATAATCATTACCCTCTAGTGAACTAACATGGCAATGGAAAATACATCATTTTCTTGGAAAACACTGGGAAATCATCCATTTATGGTGGATTTTCCATTGCCACGTTAGTTCACCAGAGGCTATTCACCATCGATTGTAAGTATGCACTCACTATCGGCCTCGTTTAAATCTAGGAAGCCAAGCCTAGGATCCATGGACGCCCCAACCATCGAAATACTAGGGAATGGAAACATGTCAATCAAGCCGACAAGCAGTATAGCATCCTCAAACCTCTGAACACGTCGCAAT
Organism: Symbiodinium kawagutii; assembly: GCA_009767595.1. Taxonomy (NCBI): domain Eukaryota; class Dinophyceae; order Suessiales; family Symbiodiniaceae; genus Symbiodinium; species Symbiodinium kawagutii. The sequence goes on along the minus strand of VSDK01002342.1, from coordinate 338,962 downwards.
GACAAACAAGTCGTACCTGCAGTCCATTGGCCACTGTACTGACTTCCATTGGCATAGCAGAAGCATCCCTTGCCATGTTTCTGGTCGCGCATGTAGTTGCCAATGTAGCGACGGCCATCGGGCCAGGACCTGGGACTGCTGCCAATGAGGTGGAGTTGTGTCACACAATTCCATGATCAACCGCAAGTGCCAACCATTCCAGGTGCCGCTGAGATGGGAAAATCTACAAACGGAAAGCCTCGAGTTTCAACACCACGGCAAAGGCCCCAAGTTGCAGAACCAGCTTCAACGTTCAAAAGGTTTCCCACTCCCAGTTCAGAATTCCCACGTTCAAGTGCTAACTACAGAGTGTATTTCAGAATCACAACTGAATACGGGAAACTCCTGGAAATCGTGCCAGCTCGGTGGTTGAACCCCAAAGAGCCACTTGGTTTTAGTTAACCATCCCCAAGTGAAACAGTGGGAGATTCATATCCATATACCCCCCTATTTGATGCTAAATCACAAGCTATTGATGGTGAAGCTGGGGGTGGTCTATGAGGAGATGTACCGTTCTAATCCTTGTAGATCACTATCATAGCACTAGTAGCCATGAATTAAGCATGAACTAACCAACATTAACCATGAGTTCGCTGTTCTTAACCATGAGTTGGCCATCATCGATCCACCACCACCCATCCCTAACTATGATGCACCACTGGTGGTCATTCTCTGCCACCGCCGTTGGATCCGCTGCGCCAGGCCACATGTCTCCCATGCCATGCAACGTGTTCCGACTCCAGGCGCCCCGGTACTGCCGGCCGTCGGGCCACCTGGTGAAGCGCGCCCCCCTGCCACTGGTTGGTGGTTTCAAGCCCTATGAAAATAGGGAAAATAAAAGCAAGATATGCGTCAAGCACATGCATCAGTCAACCAAGAAAACCAACCCCATATTTTCAACCAACCATTTGTTAGGAATGATGAGGGGACAATTACTAAAATGTTTGAAAACACCAAGCAGATCATAGTTGATGATTGGTTGCCTACTGCTTGAATCATGGTAACGTGTGGGTGATGGTTGAACCAGGGTCAATGATGGTCAGCGAATTTCTTTGATCGAAGAGATGCTATGGCGAATCATGCTTGGTGGCGGAGTTGATCATTGATGGTGCTGCGCGTTGCTCGACGCGTTGACTACCACCACCAGTGAACGCAGGCTTCGGACTGGAAAATCAGCAGGGGAACCGCCCGCGCCTGTATTCTCCGAATCCGTGGATGGTATCCAGACTGAACTCGCCGTGATATGAAGCTCCATTGGCCCAAGTCAAGGTTCCTGAAGGCAGCTGCCTTAAAGGAAACCACCAAGGACCAACCAGCAAGGACAAACCAGCAAGGACCAACCACCAGAACCCAGGTGCATGGCCGTCCTTGGCCATCTTTCATGTTGTTTTTGAAGAGCCCTTCATATCCTCGGAGCAGCGTCTTGGCGCGCCGGCGTGCGTGTCGGTGTGAGAACATGGCCTGATGATTTGAGCGCCAAAGGTCTCTAATGATTGACAATGGTTGATGGTGCAAATGACCAAAAAAAAAGGTATTGATCATGATGTTGCAAATAACAAACGGTATAACCTGATGGTGTTACACATAGCTGGATATAGCTGGATAATTGCTTTGAAAACATGCTTCATTGTGGTTGGCCCCGCTGGCCCCACCTATCAACCACCGGGTTTCATCCGAGGATTCACCGAGGTCTAACATCTTCTGGTGATCCTGGTGGAACATGGCACAAACACAATCAGCTTACAAAAACACGGATATGTGTGCTATGTCTATGGATGGTATACCCTCAAGAATTTCATGCTTTCCCATGCTTTCCCTACTGAATT
>VSDK01002342.1:284628-330798 GCA_009767595.1 Symbiodinium kawagutii | reverse complement strand
CCCCCCTCCCCCCCAGCCACTGGCTCCACGCTCCACGGAGGCACTCTGAACCAAGGCATTGGGCGTGCCACTTTCGCTGCAGCAGCAGGGGGTCAAGGCCGGAGCCACCAGGGAATTCCCCATGGCACCATGGCAAGGGTCTGCGGCTGCAAGTCGCAAGCGTTTCTTCAAGCTTGGAAAGGGTCATTGAGGTCGTGGAGTTGCTGTCAGAGCAATCTTTGAGTAAAGCCACTCGCCAACACAGGCCATGCCCAACTTTGTAGGTTTCAGCATTGGTACATCAGCCCAGTTGTCGTTCGTTGGTGATGTGAGTTGCTAGGCTAGTGTGGGTATTTCGCTCACAAATCCGCCGCAGATGACACCTTTAAATCGGAAGCTTGTGGAGGAGATTGGCATTGGCCACAACTGAAATCGCTTTTCCCAGTCGCTGCCATGTTCCGTTTCTGCTTGAGCAATGCTGGCCCCAAAGTGGTTTCCCAAGAGTGTCGCATGAGTCGCGAAAAATTCAGCAAATTTTCTACAGAAACAACATGAAAAAACAATAAGTAACATGACTGTACTTCTTACATAACCTTTTCCCGGTTCATGGGTGATACTCCCACCAAGCAAGTAACAGGATGATCTCAAGCAACAGCGATCCAATAGTGCTACCAATTCGGTGCGGTCAGTTTTCTGACCATGGCATTCGCTAACCGTTTGCAGTCAAGGAGCTGCTACTGGTTCAACTTCTATGGCGACAAAGACATATCCAACACGGGCATCTTCTCACGAAAAGACTGGGCAACTACCATTTGGTTAAACCTCGCTCCCCCATAAGGGCTGGCGAAGCTCATTGCTCCCCGAACCGCGAAAAACAAACGTCTGCTCAAAATTGCTTGAACGCATCTAGTTCATGCACACCTCGCTGGCGATCTGCCACCTGCCAGGGCTGCGCTTCCCAGCAGCGATCTTTTTGGACCCGTGACATCCCGTCGCTCCAGCTGCGGCCTGAGTGCCAGGCGGTTCCGAAGAATTTTCAAGCTGAGTTGGTTGTCCAATACGGATCATTAGAGAGAAATGGTGGTTTCTCAAAACAGGGAGCCCCCAAAATAGTTAGTTTATCACTACAACCTAACAATACTAGTTATATCAATTTGGATGATTTTGGGGTCCCTGTGTTTGAGAAACGCCCATGTAATCATAGAAATAAGTGGTTGGTGACACCAGCCGTCAGCAGCCAGGTTAACAATTTGAAACTTGATTGCACAGCCATATCGACAACGATACTGGTTGCTCGCTTTGGGGGATATCACTAGGTATAGCAAGTCAGCTGGGTTATGACATGTTATGACCAAGCATGTTAGAACACAACATGACCAGTGAACATAACCCCTGGGAAACCAGCTGTGGTAGATCTGGCTAGCGAGGCGTGTCATTTTGCTCCAACTTGATTCACCACAGGGCAGGGCGGGTGCCAACTTCGAAGAGACGAAAAACCAGTGGCCCATGAATCATTGGCTATTCAATTGAGCAGTATCAACTAGCCAGCCATCACTACCAACCATCGACCAAGCCATGACAGACCAGCTATTATCCGTTGGGTTGACTGCTCGGTTGATGGGAAAAAATGCAGGAAATCGTGTGGTCCACCATGCCGGACACCTTTCCTGGCAAGTTTTCCATCAGTCAATCCTGGTATGCTATCTCCCTGCAATAGCCAGCTGCCACATGCTTCCGCACTCACCCCAGCCCCTGCTGCACGGCTTTTGCTCAGCGAGAACTGGTGCTCCAGTGCATCAAATGATGCCAATGCGGTTGGCCACATCCAGGGCGTCATAGTCCTGGGTCAAGCGCACGTAAGCCTTCTTCTTCCTGGGCCAGAAGATGGCATCTCGAGAGCATTCGAGATGCAGTGTGTCAACGGTTGTGGCAAATCTCGACGCATTTCAGGCCTACTTATATCTAAGAAATGAACGTCAGTACGCGTCAAATATTCACACTATGCCTGACCCATCCACGGAACCATCACCACTGGTGCTTGAAGCGGGCATGCTGAGAAACTGGGCTTTGGGCATAAGATGGTATAAGGTCCTATAATGCAGTTGGTTGGCGGTCTCAACCCTTCCAGAAAACTATTCTCGGTCAACCAACCAACCAACCAACCAACCGACCAACCAACCATCCTCAAATATTTGGGAAATAAAATCGATTTGAAACCAACCAACCAACCAACCAACCAACCGACCGACCGACCGACCAACCGACCAACCAACCAACCAGAAACAGTGTGTTGCAGCTTCTTCAACGGTACGCATTCGCAACGTCCCAGTGAGAAGAACCGTGATGAACCATCTGATGGGGAGAGCATCAATGTTGTTCCCGACCAACCAACCAACCAGAAACAGTGTGTTGCAGCTTCTTCAACGGTACGCATTCGCAACGTCCCAGTGAGAAGAACCGTGATGAACCATCTGATGGGGAGAGCATCAATGTTATTCCCAGCTGTTCGACCCACCTTCCAACAGCCCATAACACCCCTTCATTGTTGAATCACGGTTGGGCTTGGGGCATTTCCTGTTTTGGTTCTACGTGGCTGTGTGGTTCGCACAAGTTACTCATCATTGACAGCATTGATGTACTGTGCGATGATGAGACCCGGTTGGTATGCTGTCCCTGTGCATGTTGCTTCGTTGTGAAGGGATGCAGGTAGATGACGCCAAAATGCTACCGCTCAGAATGCTGCAAGCAAACTGCCACAGCTCAAACGTCCCAAGCCGCTTTGATGTGTAGCTTCATCTGAAAATTGCATACATCTTTGGAAGGTGCACTATATGTTTTACCACTTCTGTATGGTATTTGGAATTCTTTATGGTCTTCTTGAGGCAGTCAAGGCTCCCATCGGGGCGGATGAGAGTGTTGACCTTGGCGCATTTCACATCGTAGAGCTGCTTCACAGCATCCTTGATCTTGGGCTTGGTGGCCTGAATGTCCACCAGGAACACCAAAGTGTTGATCTCCTCAATCTTCTTCATGGCGGACTCAGTGGTCACAGGGCACTGGATGATGCGGTACTTGTCCAACTTGTCCCCTCGAGACTCCGTGGACTTTCGAGGATACTTGGGATTCCTGGCCTTTTCCAAGGTCTTGGGCTTGTAAAAGCGGACCTTCGTGCGGATCTTCTTCACCTGACCAGCGACAAAGGAAGCTGACCATCGAAACACAGCATGTGCTGAGTTGAACCGTGACAACTACAACTTGTGGTGGTTTCTCAAATCATATTTGTACCTCCACTTATCACCCAGCTTATTCACCAGTGATGGTAGTAAACCGACCACAACTCCGGGGTTCCCTATCGCTTGAGAAACCGTCATGCTGGTCTTGTTGCTGCTTATTATCCCCTTTTACTACCCATTCTGCCCTGCTATAGGACCATATGAAATCATGTAAAATGAAAAACAAATAGAAAAAACAACTACAGTAACACCCAATATCTATGATTGGAAACCACCACCATTGTTTAAAACCAAAAAATAATGCTCCCTATATGTAAAACCATCTGGAAACATCTGGAAACCACCACCTGCAATCACCACAATCAGCTGGGTGCAGGGCCTTCTTGCCGACGTTGCTCTTCACCGCCTTCGCCGTCTTCTCGGCCTTGTCGGCCTTGGCCTTGTCACCTGGACAATTTGGCTATGGGTTATCCAAGCATGGGGGCGAACAACTCATCGAAAAACACCCCGGGTTTCTGGTGGCTAAAGAAGGGGCACCTCACACTTCAAGTTTCAGGATTTCCTTGGAAAAGCAGCGCCCAAAGTGGTCAAGCCCGAGATTTTTGACAAAATGTAATGTAACCAGCTGTGCGTGGTTGGTATTGGTCTGTTTATGCGCAGCTTCCCAGGGGACCATCATTAACCACTTCTAGTAACACTGCTATCAGCCATTCTTAACTTTATGGTTCCTACAAAATGCGGCTCTTCGCCTAAAGGTTATCATATGGTGGTTTCTCAAAGTAGGGGTACCCCGAAATCATCCGAGACTAATCATTGTTTTACCAATGAACCAACCATTTTTTGGGCCTCCGATTTTAAGAGCCCCCATATGGTGGTTTCTCAAAACAGGGGACCCCCCGAATCATCCATTATTAACCATTTATAGTAGTAAACCAGCCATTTTTGGGGGTCCCCCATTTTGAGAACCCCCCCCATATTTATTATAGACCCCTGGCTCCAAATGTCCCCGCCTCCCTTCTTGGGGGCCATGGATGCCTTGCAAACCCTCTCGCTGAAAACCGCTCGAGCCAAGTCGTCCACAGAGAAGAATTTGGCTTTGGTGAATGATGGTGATGGGGTGGTTAATAACCAACAACAATAGAGGAAAACAGGGAACAATAGCAGCCAACAGTAGCTTATTAATCAGGAATGATGGTGATTGGTTGGTTAATAGCCAACAAAAGGGAATAATGGGGAACAATGGCCAACAATATTGGTTACTGAGCATGACTAATGACGGATGATGATGGTGAATGGTTGGATGATAAGCTGGTCTATGCTGGTTCATGGTGGTAAATGATAGTACGTACAACTTAGCAATGGTTGATGGTGGTAATTTCGCATGGGGTCGCAATATTGGAAGATGGTTTATGATCGTTGCAGTGCCCATGTTTGATGATGGCTGATGGTTTGTCACGCTTAGCGATGGGAATGACGGTCCATGATGGAATTTCATGGTTCGCTATGGTCAATGATGGTTTATCATGGTTGGCAAAGGGTTACTGATGGTTTGAGTTTTTAGCAATGGCTGGTGGATGATCATGGTTGGCAATGGTTGGTGATGGTTTATCATGCTTGGGATTGGTTGATGATGGCTTACCGATGGTAACAATATCGAACAGTTGTTAATGATGGCCTCTCATGCTTAAGAATGGTTACTGTGAGGATGATCAATGATGACGCGCAATGGCTGGCAATCGGTAATGATGGCTTATCATGGGTACCAATGGCTAGTGCATGGTGGATAATGGTGCTTTCTCGTGGTTTGGTCTGGTTACAGTAATGATATGTAGTGATGGTCTATCATGGCTTTCAATGATTGAAGATGGTTAATGGTGGTCAAAAACTGATTCAACCGGCCTGATGTCCGAAGCAATGACAACATTAGTATACAACGACACGAAGAGGCCGTGCCAAAGTATGATGGCTAATGATCATTTATTGCTGTTGGCAATCATGCTGAGAAGTGGTGGCGAACTTTGATGGTACATGTTAGGAGTGGTGTATATGGTTAATGGTGATTTATAACAGCTAAACATTACCTGGAAACAATCAATGAGCCAGGTTCACATGGGTCCATCATGAGGCTTCACGGCGTGACCCAGGTTTCATCGATGACACACCATGGATCGCTGGTGAAACGCCCACACCGCTGCCCTGATCCAGGTTCACGCTCCCAACTAATTAGACAGTGAACCACTGGTTGTGAATTATAGATAACCAACTGGTCTTTTGGAAAATCTATAGATGATCACTGCTGTTATATAGCCACTACTATTAATCAACAGCAATCACGACTAAACAATATGCATAGTAGCGATTAATTAATGTTGATCAATGTTGATCATGATACCCGTGATTGATTGCTACGGATGGCCCAGGGCTATGAAGCAAACGGACGCCGACGCAATATGGTGCAACCTTTTGCCAGCAGCAACATCTGTGATCACAACGGGGCGCATCAAATGATGCCAATGCGATTGGCCACATCCAAAGCATCATAGTCCTGGGTCAAGCGCACATAAGCCTTCTTCTTCCTAGGGCGGCGAGAAGCACATGTTAGCCCAGGATTGGCTGTGCCCTAGATACGCCGCTTTGCCAGCTGTTGAGCAGTGGGTCACCCCGGATCAATACTACTTGGTGGTTGAACCACCCCATGAAAATTATTCGTCAACCAGCCAACCCTTGGTTCAAATAAAATGTGTTCCGATGCAGGAAATACTACAAGCGTAGATCCATAAGAACCACCGCCAGTTTACCTTACATGGTCCATCTCAAATATAGGTGCATGAAAGTTTAAAACCACCAGCCAGAATACCAACCCCCTGGCATCGCCTGGCACTTCCCATCGCAGCCATTCGGGATGTCCACAGGTCAACGGACCCAGCGACCAGCCGCGCTGCGAGAACCGACTGCACCACACAGGTGCTGACGGTCAAAACTGAGTTGTACCATGGCTATCCACATCTTAGATAGGTAGATAGGTAGGTAGATAGATAGATAGATAGGTAGATAGGTAGGTAGGTAGATAGATAATTGATAGATAATGGATCTACATCGGTTCCATCCTTGGCCCAACCAAAGCCTCAACCACACCAAGCTTTCTTGTTCTTACGTGGTTTTTCTGGCAGAGTTCGGAACCTAGCAGCATGTTAGTGGATCTAGACCTACTAGATCATCTTAGACGGCCTAGAGATCACATTTGGTTAAGCCAAGGGAACAAGCTTACCATCACATATCATCACCATGATGATCACCATGTTGTTGTTGCTTAGTGACTGCCCACTAGCAGCAACATATTCCGAGGCTCCCATCTGGGCGGATGAGAGTGTTGACCTTGGCGCATTTCACATCGTAGAGCTGCTTCACAGCATCCTTGATCTTGGGCTTGGTGGCCTGAATGTCCACCAGGAACACCAAAGTGTTGATTTCCTCAATCTTCTTCATGGCGGACTCAGTGGTCACAGGGCACTGGATGATGCGGTACTTGTCCAACTTGTCCCCTCGAGACTCCGTGGACTTTCGAGGATACTTGGGATTCCTGGCCTTTTCCAAGGTCTTGGGCTTGTAAAAGCGGACCTTCGTGCGGATCTTCTTCACCTGCGGGTCATGCATAGGCATGTGTGGAGCATGGTGAAGACAATGACATTTGGATACACATCTCTCCCTCTCTCTCTGACATCACCGGGAAACTTCATCAAAACACCTGGTTGGCAACTACCCCTCAGCTGTAGACAATGGTGACTCCATAAATTTATGCACAATTCTGTTTGGAGGTTCGTTGGAAAAAACAGTTGACAAATTTTATGTTTAACGGGAAACTCCTGACTCCGGCCACTCTAAATCATTCCAAGAAGATGTATGTGGACTGTGTGAAACTTGGCGAATTTTTCATCACCAATGAGCAGCACAAACTATCTTCACAAGGCATCACCAAACATCATTGTGAGACTGGGACATTATGAACATTGAGCAACATCACTGTCATTACCATCAGCCTCTGTGCTGATTTTAAGTCCACACATGTTTCCGCTTGTTTCCAGTCTTCCATGAAGACCCACATCAGAACATATCCGAACACCTGAGCTCAGAAACATTACTCCAAAGGTACAAACAACAACCAACACACTTGGAAGTTTACTGCATTTTACGCATTTATTGGCATAATTAATGCAATTCCGACCTCGATACTTGTACCCCAGCAGGACCTAGGGCGAATAACCACTGATCATGTTTTCGCATACCTTTAGCCAGACTTTAGCCATGCAAACCAGGACTATATCGATAGCTGCTTATCAAATCAATCATCATCCAGGTCCGATATTCACAATCACTAACTAACGTTGACCCATGACGAACCATGATGAACCAGCACCATCCATGGCAAAGTCCCAACCACGACTGGCATCGAAACGGCCAGGCAGGGCCTTCTTCCCGACGTTGCTCTTCACCGCCTTCGCCGTCTTCTCGGCCTTATCGGCCTTGGCCTTGTCACCTCCCTTCTTGGGCGCCATGGCAGCTGCTGTGCGAATCCGACTGTTGAGCAGAAACGCCGCGGTGTCGCCGGGATGGCTAGCCGTGGTTGATCAATGTTGGCCAGCAGCCATGTCCAATGAAAGATGAACATGTTTATAAACCCCTTATTTTGGAGGGAAGCACTGGGATGAAAGGATGAAAACGAGATGCGGTCCACGAAACCGAATACCCAGAAGTTAGACTAGAATTGCTGGGGAAGGAGGGGGATGTACCAAACAAAGACACCAGAGAACAATCCGGCAAAAAAAACACGAGCAGAGAACGCTGCAAGAAATCAACCTCCAGCGGTTCTCACCATCTGAAACCAGGTGCTACATCATTCTTGCACCCATGTCACCAGGGCTACCTGTGCACTCAACCCCCGTGATGGTGAAGACCCATGGGCAGGCCAACCCCTGCAGCTTGGATACATCCCATTCCAGTCGGCCAAACCCACTGTTTCGCAAGGAGCAAGGATGCGCAAGCAAACTACAGGCATGTCATATCCCAAAGAACAACACCGCGGCGTCCATGAATCAAACACCATGCATGACAGTGTCTTAGGATTGAAAGCTGGCAATACTTTGAGCCATTGGAAATTGCAGAAAACAATTTATCTACCATCTGGTTTCACCAGTCCCTGTAGCTCTTTAGCCCCCCCTTTAAAGGGATTTAGGGATATCCCTGGCTCCGAATCGCTCCCTGAGAATCACCAGCTAGTTATTCACATCATCTGCCGAAACTAGAACACTCACGGCTCCAAGGCACGCCCTGAAGAACCCAGAGGTGACCCAGAAAAAACTTCCAACAGACTTCAAAGCTCCATTTTCGCTTTCCGGTTCGGCACCGACATCCCAAACTCCAACTGAAACGGGTGAGAAATCCGCAAAAAAAATTGCTGCACTTCACAGAATCAAATGATGCCAATGCGGTTGGCCACATCCAGGGCGTCATAGTCCTGCGTCAAGCGCACGTAAGCCTTCTTCTTCCTGGGTTTCGCCAAGGTGGTCAACTCAAGGTCGAGGAAAAATCCATGTCTTCGGTTCTGGAATTCTTTTAAGATTTTTAAGTGATCTACATACCACTCTGCAGTAATTTCCAAACGTGCGATAATCCAGTGATAACTCTAAAGACTAGAGCAGTGAAGGCAGTGAAAAACCGTATCATGACTTCAATTGAAAGCAGGGTCATTGAAACTCTAAACAACTGCTCTCAAAGGCTCCCATCGGGGCGGATGAGAGTGTTGACCTTGGCGCATTTCACATCGTAGAGCTGCTTGACAGCATCCTTGATCTTGGGCTTGGTGGCCTGAATGTCCACCAGGAACACCAAAGTGTTGATTTCCTCAATCTTCTTCATGGCGGACTCAGTGGTCACAGGGCACTGGATGATGCGGTACTTGTCCAACTTGTCCCCTCGAGACTCCGTGGACTTTCGAGGATACTTGGGATTCCTGGCCTTTTCCAAGGTCTTGGGCTTGTAAAAGCGGACCTTCGTGCGGATCTTCTTCACCTGACGAGCAATGCCCCGGCGGCCAATCTCCACATCCATCCCCATCCCCATCCCCATGCTGCCACCGCCAACAGAACTGCTACCACCAGCACCACGACTAATTTTTGCATCTGATCATGGAACCCATTCCAGATCTTCAAGTCAACAAAATTGCAATGCAAACTAGAACCTACCACATCAACCATGTTAACATGGTCCTCTGGGCTGCAAGATATGCCACCATCGTTTTGTTTTCCAAAAAATCCATTACCATGATGTTGTTTTCCATTGTTTGCGACAATATGCAGCAAATACGTTTGATGTTCGATTTCTTGGGTAGAACTATCCTGTGGCACAATGGTCTCACAGCTTAACGGATCTTAACCATATATGAACTCATCAATAAAAGCATCAACCATTATTATTGAATATTATTGATCACCTGGTCTATTTGTGGCCCTGTCACATCTTACGGTGAAAATCACGCAAGGGTATGGACACCACTGACTGATCAACACTTGCAGGACGACAGGACAAACCTCACCAATTCTCAAACCCTCTTGCACGCTTAAGCGTTGCCAACTTATCAACAGCCAGTCACCTACCATGTGGTTACAAGTGTATAAGGATAGCCCTGGCTCCAAATCGCTCCCCCCACCAGCCAGTCACAAGCATCCCACCTTCTTGCCGACGTTGCTCTTCACCGCCTTCGCCGTCTTCTCCGCCTTATCGGCCTTGGCTGCACCTCCCTTCTTGGGCGCCATGGCGGCTGCGAGGATTCAGCAAGTTGAACCGGAAATGTCCGCTGCGGAGAGACGACATGCCGTGGTGGTTTAACATCTCCCGGCCAAGGCTCTGGACGTATTGGTTGGTGGTTATCATCTATCTCTCCCCCCAAAAATCAAAATTAGTTGATCAACCAACTCTCCGAAAGTATAAGGGAAAATGCAAACATGCCAAATACCGGAACATCTGGGAGGCAGACCATCCTTGGCAAATGAATCGACCAAAGGGGTGCTCAGACACGTCCTGCCGCCATGGTTTTTTCGAGCCCTGGCCACATGTGGCGCTCTGCCCCTGAGATGCCCAACTGGGATCGCAACGGGGACTGCCGCGCGGCCTTGCGAAACGCAGCGTGTTTGAAACCAGTTTGTTGGTTAATGTAATGCGATGATCGGTTGATAAAATCACATCAACCACCACCAGGTAAACCATATCAGTAAACCATTGGCAATTTGAATTTAAGGAACTACCGCATAATTGGATTAGCCAAACGTGGCTGTTTTGCTAACAGTTGGATTCCTGCGTTAATGATAACGATCACATGCGAAAACAGTATCCAATGCAATTCGCCACTAAGAACGTGAAGCAACACAAATATGTAAACATGTTCAACATCTGCGGAGGAGTCTGCATGCAGCAAAGAAGCTGCATGAAAATGATTAACAATGTTTAGCAATTAGCCAATGGAACTAGTTCTGCACACCGCTACAAAACCATGAATTGCAACAAAAAAATGACAGGGAACACAAACACACCTTTGGCTATTCACATGGGCCTGGGCTACTGCATGATGCAAATACCTTAGAACCATAGCGGGTGGGGGGATTCACTGGGCACACTCAGGCGCCCTCTGTTAGTAAATGCCAAAACCAAGTCGCTGGCCCTGATCTGTTTCTTTACGAAGAAAATGTTCACTAGCATCTTGTTTTTCCAAGTTCTGCAAAATGGAAAGGCACAAGGAAAAACATACCAAAATTTGACTTTCCACAATTTGACTGGGATGACTCCAAGGGTCTGCAAATCACAGGCCCAGGTGCATAGTTGTTGGATGCAATGCTCGATGGTTTGATCACTTTTTAGAACCGTTCCTCCTTGATTTTTGTACCTTGCTGCATTTCATACTGGACAATTGCAGCATGAAGTTCCAACACCCCTTGCATTCGTTAAGGCTTTCCGAGCCCAGCAGGGGTCCGACGAAATTGGTTTGTCTTTGTTTTCATACTATGTCGTCGTTGTGGTTTAAAACATGGCCCCAATGCTCAAAACCAACCTGCACCAATTAATCCAACAACCCTTCCGTCCCCAGTGCCAAACAATTCCCTGACGACCTCCGCGAGCTTTCTGACATCTAAAAACATGTAGGTCAGGACGGCAACCGGTAGTTCGATGATGCAATTTTTTTGTCAGGCATGTACTGTCATTATGGTTTTGGCTGATCAACAAGACCCCGTTGCCATAACCGGGCATGAAAATAGTCAAATGAGTGTTACAGCTTGTTCGAAAAACCAATAGCGCAACAACAATACAAACTACACATTAAAACTGCAACATCCTGCAACCATCAAAAGTGATTCCAACAATCCTGTTCTATAGAGGCCGTGGTTTGATTCCAAACCCATATCACTCAAATGTTTCAACTTTCAAGAGGCCTAGTGCCACTTCCCGGATCAGGATGTCGTTTTTTCAGCCCCAAATCTATGAATTTTGACCGCTTGACACCGTCCGTTCAAACACAACACCAACAGCACGCGCAGGAGAATCAACTACAACATGTTACAATACATAAACAACATTGAAATTGAACAAACGATTGCACAAGTGATCAAAGGTTGATTCAAACCTTGCATTGCAATGCCTTCACCCCAACAGGTGCCCAAGAGCTCGACGGTTTTCAGCACCGAACACATACAACAAAAATCAAGTCAAACGCTAGCGCGTTGCAGGATGAACAATGTTTCTAGATTGACATTAAAAAAAATGAATGGGATACCTGAGTCCACCTGCGCGTTCTCAAACGGCGAAATGTTTCACCAGTCCGATAAACATCTGTCATAATTCACCCCCAGTGCAAAAATGGGAACATAGGTGCTTACCAGCCAACATATCACCCAGAACATCGTTTGCTGCGAAATCGCCTCCAAACGCAGTTCTTCTGTGGCATCAAACTCGCAGCATGGCTTTGGCCATGTTGAAGAACACATCTTGATCTCGGGTTGACTTTTGTGAGGCATGCGTGCGTGACAAGAAATGCGATTGGTATTTGCCCCTCTTCTGGACATGCATCATTTTGCCAAGCGCCATTATTTGACACACATTCACACTCACAAACAACATCGCATAGGTCCAAGTCAGGGTGACAACCACTACTGCAAAACAAACATGAAATTGTTGCAGCGTGCTACGTGATCCCACTATATCCCACTGTTTCTTGTCGGAAATGCCTCTTGGTGCCATACCATTGTTTCTGTTGCATTTTTTGGTCCCAAAACCTGCCAAAAAAAAAACTTCCAAACACGTGAAATATCAGTTGAAAATCAAATAGCCGCCCAAAACAACAATTTTTTTTTAATCAAGGATGTGGTCTGATAGCTTGGTTGCTGTTCAATGGTTCGTTAATGCAATTTTTCCTCAATCCATTTGGTGATGGTGGGAGATGTTGTACCGGTGTGAAAACATGCGAAAACCCAGAAACTAAACCGAACAAAGCGCGTCGGAATTCTCAAATCAACATACCAACAACACTCCATAATTATCGCTAAACATGTTTGCATGTATGATCCATGTTTGTGAATTGCGCACACTGCGCCAAAAGTGTTTGCAAAACGGTTTGCACAAAAATGCGCAAGTGGATGCGCGGTGCCATTCAAAACGAACGAAGCTGAGTCCAACACATGCCTTGTGTTGAAGTGTGGTGTTTTTAGTCCATGGATGAGCAAAAACCGAGGGCAGGCACGTGAAAAAATCATAGAAAAAAACATGCAAACATAACATATCAGATGAACAAATATTGTGATGCACTTATTCGGGATTAAGGGTCAACATGCAAAATAAAAAACAAATCAATTGCCAAATCAAAGACTTCTTGGGTTTCCGGATGGTCGCGCCGTTCCCAGTAGACTGATTCCGACTGTCTTTCATTTTGAAAATATTCTTAACGTATTCGTTAAAAATAGTCGAAAAAATTAAATTTGTACTTATATTTTTCCGGCTACTTTTTACCTTATTCGGATATTTTTCTCGGCGATTTTTCACCGAATTCGGCCATTTTCGAACTAGACATTTGGTAAAAGTTTCAAGGAAATGTA
The DNA here is from genome assembly GCA_009767595.1 of Symbiodinium kawagutii. Lineage (NCBI taxonomy): Eukaryota > Dinophyceae > Suessiales > Symbiodiniaceae > Symbiodinium > Symbiodinium kawagutii. The sequence goes on along the minus strand of VSDK01002342.1, from coordinate 317,453 downwards.
TTAGAAATTTTATGGACCTTTTAGCGATATTGCACAAAGCGCTGTAAAGCATGACAATTTGATACATCAAAAACTCCCAGTTTTTGTTTTAAAATAAACTTCCACTTCCACTTGCAAACTGGAAGTTTCAGTGAAACTTCCATAAAATTTTTTATCTTCAGGCGTCAAAGGGAGGAATAACATTTTCAGCAAATAAGAGAATTCGCAAAATTTTTACCAAGAAAAATTGGAGGATTCTGTGAATTTTAACGTTCGCTTATTGTAACTATTTCGTTAGAACATGGTCGAGATCAGCCTATTCGGGTTGCCAACGTCTTAACTCCCTTTCCGACGGCGATGCTGCGGTTTTATTCTTGCACCCACATCCGACGGCGATGCAATGGTCTTATTCTTGCACCCACAAACACACAAACCTCCTGATTTGCAATGGCCGTTTACAACGGGATCTTGGGTTTGTTTACGTTTGTTGTAATTATCCTTATTTTCCGACGGCACGTATAGTTGAGCAGTATGGGAATGTTACATTTCCTTGTGACCCGCGTGTTTTCTAAAGCAGTGACGCGTGCAGCGGTGAAACTTGGTGGAATCAAACGAAATGCAACCATTGTGTTTGACACATACCAATGTTTTAATTAAAATGTGTTCAACAAACAATCTTGATTTGATGGCTGAGCTTGATGATTTTTTTTTTGATGTCTTGTTTTGACCCAAACGTGGCGGCAGGATAAAAAGGAAACCCATGAAACTCCTTCATGTTGCGTTGCGTTTCTGGCGTCGCCAATCCAAACCGGCGCCAGGGTGTTAGATTTTTCTTTTGCAAATTCGTCCAGGCACCGTGGTTGAAATAGGCAAACCATTGGATGATGCATGCGTGGAGCCAGGCCGCCCTGCAGCCGCTTCAGGCCAGGAGGAGGATGAAGGATGCCTTCACGGCATTGCGTCGCATGGTTTTTTCGTACGCCATCACATGGATTCACATGCCGCCGCCATCCCTTTGGGATTGCGTCCGGTCTTTGGATGTTTTTGGGCAATTTTTGTTTGGCATGGTTATTTTTTGGGGGGGTGATTTTTGCACGGTTGGCTGTGGAATGGTGCTGGGTTCCCCATCGGGGAATTGACGTTGGTGGGGCTGAGTTTGAAAAACGCGGACAAAAATGATTGTTCCAATACTCGTAATGATCAATCAAAAAAATTACGAAAATAACGGTGATATGGTGGAAATATATGGAAATATGTGAAGGTATGATCAACAAAAACTGCCACTTGTTTGAAAACGAAATCCGCCCCTGCGGCGGCACATCGGGTTTCACGAGGCTTAAAAATATTGAGTGAACATGGAGGAACGTTGCTCAACCGAATGTGCGCGTTTGCTTTCGATGCCGTGATCACGCCCACGGTGTCGTATGGTTTGACAACCACACCCTGGCTCACTGTGTTCAGGAACTTGGACGCCCCAAAGGAAAAAAAATGCGCGGCCCAAGTTGCGGTATGTCAGTTCGTATAATATTTTTGTTGCCGGCGCGACTTCGTAATTCACGATGTGCCGTGGGATGATGCAGTTCCCTCTGGGTCCCTCTGTTTAGGGCAAGGCAGGCAGGGTCCCAAATGGATGATGATGGAAGATGCCTCCCCGGCTAGATTTAACAACATTTTGTATGTCAAATTATTTTCACTGTCGGCCGCCTGCCTCCAGGGAGCTTCACGGTGAGAAAATTGAACGTGATGAAGATAACCATTTTAAACCTCGAAAATTTCGGTAATTGATAAGCCTTGCTAACCCTCGAACAAGCCGGACACATCCTGACAAAAACTAAATCAAAATATAACAAAATCACATTTTCGTATCCATGTTTGGAAATTTCTGGCAAATGTTTAACAAAAAACGTGTTCATGACCAAACAAATCTATTTTGATGTCCCCAAGTTGTCGACTGCCACGAAAACATTTATGCCACGAAAAAAAACACATTTTGGGGGGACGCCATCCACAAATATCTGGCACGGAAACTTTGCGGCGAAATTTCCCAACCCAGTACGGTGGATCTGACACATGGTTTTCAAGCGGCATGGGGGCGTTTTCACAAACACAAAAATGTTCTTCTAAACAAAGACGTGTCCTTGAAATTGCGGCTGAAATTGCTTGAGGCAGTCGTGAGTCCCACTGCGATTCTTGGTTTGGCTACCTTGCCCCTCGCGCAAATTCAGTTATCAAAACCGGACAAGGTGCAAAAACCCATGTTGCGTTCGATTGTTGGTTGGGTGCGACTTGGAAACGAAGACTGGCAATTGACACTGCAGAGAATGACGGACAAATTGGATCAAATTGGATCATGCAATGATGATTTACTCCATATCTTCATGGATTGAACGATTTCACAAACGGCAATATCAGATGGTGTCATCTTTCCAAGGCAAAACAAAAAATTTGCAAATTTTGGCATCATCCTGAAACCCTTTGGACCATTGGTGGCTAAATTTCGGCATCCTGGTTAGACGGTTGCCTGGCCGTCCATGCCAGAGATGGGATGACAGGCTACTTTCCTTTGCAATGAAAAAATTTGGATCGTCATGGCCCGAAGCGGCCAAGAGGCGAACAGAATGGATTGACGAAGAGCATTCCTTTTTGAATTTTTGTCGCAAAAAATTGATTTTGTTTTTCCATTCCCCATGTCCTACCAAGATCGTAGTCTGCAAGGCTTGGATGGGGCGAAATGCGAAAAATGCAAGTTGAGGAATCAATATCCCAGGGAATGCAAATTCGGAAAATCATTCTGGAAAACAAAATCAATGAAAACCAAGATGCCAAAAACAAATCTAGAACAGCAACGCGCCAACCGTGCTTGAAAAGGAGGAAATGAACAAAATGCAATTTCCAGTGCCTTCTCTTCTATACAAAATTGTTTGAAAAATATTGTTGTCATTTCACGCCTGATCGCCGGATGGCGGGCCTCTCTAAGGCACAGGCCCAAGAAAAAACATTCTAGCAACACAATTCTTGAAACCAATTCGTCTCATCGCAAGCTGCACTCCACAAAATGAGAGGCCAAACAATACCAGAGTTGAAAGTCTTGTGCAACATCGACCCAGCCAGGGACATCATTGTATCGAAAAAACCCAGGTTTGGAATCCCAAGATTGTGAAGGTCGTCCAAGCACCGCCATACCTTGCGGCTTCCAAAGAACCAGCCTTCTTGCAGTATATGCAGCAAATTTCCAATATTGATGCAAACAACACGTCGCCCATTTAAAACCGTATTTGGCCATGTGAATTCTGAAGGCAGGTGTGTTGATTCAACATCCACGTTCGTCCACAATCAGCTACACCCAACCACTTGCATCACAAAAATAGTTTCCAACAAAATTCAGCTAAAATGCAGCTTTGTTCAACTAGTTTTTGAACCACTTAAGGATGTTTATTTTGATGATGCGTGAAATTGATATTATTTTGAAAATGCTATTTTGGAACCACTAATCACTTTGAAGTACTTATTTTAGGTATGGATGATTTCATATTTTTTTGTGGCTTTACACTTGAAAACCGGTGTTCCAAACATATTTTTCATTTTTTACTTCCGTTGTCGACGCTCGAAAAAAAATAGCAAACAATCACTTGGCAACCTCTTCTGGATCACTTGCTTTCATTGCAGTATGCTGCTTGCAGTACTCTGCGTCTGGTTTCGCTTCCGGCGTGTTGGCCGCCCACAGCTGCCAAATATTTCCACCCCATTACAAATCCATTATATATGCAAAATTATTTTGTCACGAAGGCCCGACACAGCTCGCAGCAAAATTTAATCGCCGTATTTAAACACTTCACAATACAATACCATATTTGTGGAATATCTGCCACGGATCCCCGTGGATCTATTGCAACCAGTTTCCTGATATATAGATACGCGTTACATCGTGACATTGCCAGCTTCGTGATCCTCGCACGACAATCCAACGTGTACCTATTGCTACGGAACTGCGCGGGTATATTTGTTTTTTCCCTCTCACTCGTTTGATTTTCTTTCTCTCCGTCTTTATTTCTCATTTCTCCCCCTCTTTGTCCGTCATGTCTCCCTCTCCCAGTCCCTCTCTTAGCTCTCTGTGTCTTTTCTCTCTTGTTTTTGGTTCGTTTTCCCTCTCTTTCTTTTTTTTTTCTATTTTTTTTCCTCTCTATGTCTATCTCTCTCTCTTTGGTCTTTCTATCTCTTCCACTCTCTCTCGCTATGTCTTTCCTTTCACCGGCCCACCTAGGGCGCCACATGTTTCCGGGATCAGTCCGTGTGTTCAAAGCAACCGGTTTTTGCAGGACTTGGGCCTTCTCAAATCGTGGTTGCCATTGCAATCGCAATTCCCATGTGCTCATACAAGGGCACATGGTCTTGGACCGTGCCGTGTTGGTTTTCTGCCACAAAAAGTGGCACCCAATCATTGACGCCCGATGGTTCCAGTTTATTATTTTGTATTTTTGTCGCATTTGCACCAAACCTTGCGCCAAAAACTTCGAGACGCGAACTTTTCACGTCACCAACAAATGTATGATCCAAGAAGGTGCCTTTCGTGCTGTTGCAATCATTTGGGAAACTACATGGAAGACATATGGAATTCAATTTATTCTTGCTTGACGCGTGGATACGCGTGGAAAACTTTGCCGCGGCGAGCAACTTCGTCTCACTGCGGTTGTTGGCTGCATTCCATAGTGGGGCGCGGCCTCGCAAGGAACGTGGTGGACGAGTCACGCTGAGGGCCCGAAGATTGGAAAACCACTAAGAAATACTAAAAAATCTAATGGATTCTAATGGTAATTGCGGACGTCACAAATCATGCGCACTGTCTTAGTGCTTGGATTTGCGCATATTATCATCATATTATCTAATTTTTTTTCTCTGGAAGGCCTTTGCAACAAAAAAAAATGGTACAGTATAAATGGGTGTTTCTCAAAATACGGAGCCCCTAAAATGGCTGGTCCCCTATTTTGAGAAACCACCAAATTGTAAAACCCTTCTTTGTTTCTTGGACGGCGTCGGATGGCAAGGGACCTTCGTCGGCCCAGCCGGATCGTCTTTCCATGCGGAAGGCAAACATGCCGTCGTGGCAATCCCGCCTTTGTTAGCAGAGTGCGTTTGGTGGACGTCATTTCGATGTTTTTTCTGAATAAAAGATCAACTTTGAACCACCAAGGTGAGTTTATCGAAGATTTCGATAGAAACGGTCAAACGGTCAAAATCATGCAAAGGCCAATTCAGTCAAATTTTTTGACCTTGTGAATTTATTGGATTACAGTTTGGTTACGATGTGCAAGAAAATCACACCAAACACAAAAATCAAGTGCAGGTGGAAAACAGCAGGGCAAAGAGAAGAACGGATGTCTAGGTACAACTGATAATTTCAAATCACAATAATTGGCAAATCAATGCAAATCATAGGCTTTATTACAGAAATGTCCTTCCTTCCCTTGGAAGGCCCTGCCCCTCCAGTAAAAACCCTTCCAATTTGATTTTCTTTATCACGAAATCTTTGGGGCGCCTGCAATCGTTGGCACAGTTCCTTGCAACTCTGGGGTGGCCATGCAATTTTTAAGTTTCAATGGGACCACTCTGTCGGATGACGGATGCAAGGGGATGGGACAAAGTACGGAGTCCCCCTACGATGTTCTGCGGATGACTATGCCTTCGCCTCTGAACCTTCTCAACGCAAAAACAACATTCAGTTGTCGTGAAAAAGTGCGGTTGCTCATATCACGAGCGTGAGTGACTGTGACAACCTCATCTTTGGTGATCTTCCCTTGCAAATTCGCCACGACGAGAGTCTTTTTTTGGAGTCATAGCAAGCCGTTACACTCGCTGCAGCTGACACAGCTGCATCTTCTCGGTTAAATCCGGTTACTATGCGTTCTTCGTTGGACGCTTTTCGCTTTTCGCGAAGCTTCGCTTCCCCGATCAGTTTTTTCAGTCGAATCTTTTAGCGCAGCGTAAGCTTGTTAGCAATGAGCAGTCCTCATCAATGCTCCAGTGTTTGAGCCTGCATTGGTTCACACGTTGCAGCTTTTCGGCTCTGCTTACGTGAGCAACCGAGATGAATGGCTGGTTTTGCGCGAAGCCCAGTGAAGGTGCCCAAAGAAGGTCCCCTCTGTTGGCAACACAGAACATGTCATTCCGCAGCTTCTGCAGCTATACCCTGGGATTCAATACTCTTGGTTGATGGAACCCCTTTGTTTAAGAATGGTTGCTATGGTAAAACAAGGGTTCTTGGAATCCCAGGCTATATCCATGATTCCAACCCTTTTTGCCAGCCCGCCAAGAGATGAGATCCGGTCTCCGGGATGACAGAAAAGTTGGAGTTATAATTTGCAAGGTCCTGGAGTAACACCTAAGTGGCGATGCAAAGCTCCAACCTTCATCGACATCATTTTCCAGTGCTCTGCACAGCTGGTTTCTTAGCACACATTGTAATAGCTATGGCTGCCGATGGCTCAAGGAATTGTGGAGCACACATAATAGGTACGGTATTTCGCTCAAGGAATTATGGGACAATGATTTTTTGGACCCAGGAATTTGGACTTGCCCAACAACTGGAGTACCCTGGGGCCCCCCGGCGCCATAGGTATCTTGTCATCCAAAATGAACCCAACTGAACTGCAAGGCTCAAGCCCCCGACAACCATTCTATGACTGTTGAGACATTGGAAGTCATTGGTACACCAGTTGTGCTGACCAATGATGCTACCACTGAAGTAGCTCAGCTAAGGGATACACAACTGACGGCCAGCAAAAACAGCAGGCCATGAAGGTTGAAGTGCCTCCAGATCCTTTCAAACACGTTAAATGAATTAGAAGACTTGCCCAGCCACTTGGCTGGAGAGCAGCCCAACACCACAACGACGTGAGAAATGACTCGACTCGCAAGGCTTCAAACTGCCGTTTTCATTTCTTGGAGTTGAACGCTCAGCAGGCTGATCTTCATTGCAAACATGGACCATAGACCATAGGACGGACAATCGGCTTACGTAAGTCACGCATCTTCGTCTGCATATGGATGGATATAGGCTGTATCCATGAAATGGAGTGTACTCCCTGGCTATTCATGGTTTTCCTACTACAATTTACGATCATAGCTATAGGGATACGTCGCAAAGGATGCTCATTCCCCAGGGATCTCCGATAGCTGACCAGTTCATGAAGCATCATAAATCAAGTCCCCAACCATCATGAAACATAAACTTCAGCCTTGCAAGCATTGACTAACCATTGGCCCACCCCTCAATCATGTGTTCACCCGCAAGGGCAAGGCTCGGGCACAGTGATTCAGCCCCAAGATCATGTGTGGATACTGCACGATGCCTGCGGTGACCTACCAAGAAAGATTGCAAGCCATTGGGGCTGGTTGTTGGCTGGCCGGTTGGGGCTCTGGCCATGGGGCTCTGGCCATGCTTAGATCCAGTCCTTGGTGGTCCCTTGGGTCCACTTGAGCAGAGGGAAAGCCACCGGTCCTATGGTGACATGGAAGAAGGATAAAGGGGTTCCCATCCCAAATGATGATACGAACCAAAACACAGACCGAGATGTGGACACTAAGCATCAAGCAACACATGTTGCACGGGCCCATGCCGTAGGATGCGGCAATGTACATATCTTGTTTCGCACTCTTCCAGCTGGTGGTTTCCAACTGCCCTCGTAAACCACCCTTTCGGCTTCCTATCATGATATGTTGGTGAACAGCTTCGTTTCATTCTCACAACCACCTACCTACCCTCGACCACTGAGTTGGAGTGTTGGGACACTGGATCCTATACGAAGCTGTGTTTCAAACCGATGGAAAAACACTGACACAACTCGCAGTGGTGACTTCTCGCAGCAGCTGCTGGTTTTCATGGTGAAGTGCGCGGTTGGCAGCTGCCAACTAACCAGCTGTAGGGCTCACTCCCAACGAATCACGGTGAGTTCATCCCGGTGGTTACTGAAGCCACTGAGTCATCCCCATTTTTACAGGCCGTTATTTGAACTTGACAAAGGCTGTTCCAACTTGAAGCAAACGTAACTGACAAGTTTGTTTCTGCACTTAGGAATCCAAAGATTAAGCTGATGTTGACGAACTGAACTGTTCTTGGCTTGTCCTTATCCAACCATCGCTGTATCTAATCAAACTTTGCAAGCAGTGGTACCTTCTGTCTCGCTGTGAAACCACCCTTGTCTGGAAAAAACACATATAGTTTTTGTTTCTGCATGCACAGTTTCTGGACATAGCCATGCAATAGCAAAGCATTGCCACTATCCCTGGTGAACATTTCAAAATTGCCAGGAAAACACTACAAATTATACCCCAGCTGGTTATGTTCTGGCTATAATCAGCGGTTCCAATCGCGGTTGTATCAGAGTCTTTTCTGAGATGCTCAACAGTTGTTTTCTTAACTTGTCTTATTAATCATATATTGCATATAGGTCTTTATTTTTCCTTTATCTTGATCAACTTGTGGTATTGCCCCATACTTGTGAGAACTTGATACCCTCACGATCGCTTGGTTTAGATCACCAATGCGACTACCATTGGTTGATATTAATACCCAAATCGCTACACTAGCCTTAGTAAATAGTTGACTGGTTGGTGGTTTCAACCCCTGTGAACATATTAGTCAACCAACCATTTGTTAAGGATTAGTAGGGAAAATATACATGTTTAAAACCACCAACCAAATAGCTGTTTAACCATTTTTGTTGCTTATATCCCCCACTATAAACCACCATTAGCCATCTCTAAAACCACCAGCCAGTTGATGATCAATCCATGTGAATCACCACCAAGTCAATCAATGTTACCTGGAAGGGTCCAATCCCAACTCAAGAGGCAACCATGGTGAACCGAGGCCAGCGAGGAACATCCACGCCATTGTTTCAGCTGCTTTGTTAACTCTTGATTTCCAGAGGATCGTTAACAAAAAATGACAGAGGAAACCATGACCATTTCAGCTGCCATTGTTTCACCTGCTTTGTTAACGATGAAAAAAAGGATCATTTCCAAAGGATCGTTTTGATCAGCTGCTTTGTTAACGGTTAACGATGACTTCAAGCCATTGTTTCAGCGTGGAACATTCAATCCTTCTTGATTTCCAGAGGATCGTTTCCCAGAAGTATGACATGACCATGACAAAAGGTTTGCATGTTGACCATGACCGAAAATTACCACAGGAAAGATTGTACCAGCTTGGTGGCTTATAGATCCCTTGGTAAAAAAATATTTTTAGTGGTTCTGGGTATAAGCCATCCAGCCAGTGTTTCCCAGTCATGACCATCCAACGGTTGTATGCTACATGAGCCACTGCTAACTCACCATTGCGAGCTATGGCGTGGTGCCAGTGTGGCCATCCAGGTGAGGCCCTGGGGCCCAGCAAGCAGCAAGCAGGGCTAGTCATATCCAAGCAATGGTGGGTGTTCCAACGGGCTGGTAGAAGACTGGTTGGGTGGTTTCAGCCCCTATCAAAACTATTTGTCAACCAACCATTTGTTAATGATTGCTGCGGAAAATAAAACATGTTTAAAACCACCAACCAGTAGTAGCAGGTGTAAAGTGAGTTTTCAGCCTTGTTTAGAGAAGCTGTGGCTAGTAGATACTGACAATGATTGTTCCTATGGGTAAATAACAATGGTTCACACAAGTCAAATAAGCAGGCTCACAATGACTACAAGTTATCAGCCGTTGGTTGTGATTTTAATGAGGTTGATCATGCTGAATCCTGGCTGGGAAGAATTCTGGGTGAAACCTATTGATGTCCCCCCATGGGTCCAGTAACTGTACCAATGAACTGTGATGTACCCGCAAAAAATGTTTGTATCTGCCAACATGGTGAGGTTGTGTTCGCACCTTGTGTACCCCCAGCATTGTTGGAGTCCTTTGCAAAGCGATTTGATTTTGGAGATGGCTCGAGAGTACTTGGCTTGCGGACTGTCCGACATCATTTTATGCAAAGGCTCACCAAGAGAAATCTAGATCTATGAGCCGTGGTTTTATCCCAAAAACATGGATTTATCCTAAAAAATGGATTTATCCCAAAAAATGGATTTATCCCCCAAAACATGGATTTATCCCAAAAAATGGTGTACCCCCAAAAACGCTGGTTGGTCACCCTACATTGAACTCATCAGGCCCACAATCGTTTCACAACCAAAAGGCTGAGTAAATCACTTCTCTTGGAGGCTTCTCACTTATCAGAGTACTTGGAACTGGATGTAACAGGTAGCATAAGGTACCATTGTGTGGGGGAAACATTGTGAACTAACCCCGGTTAAACAAAAATGATCAAGCAACTGCCAAACGATGCCACAGGAGCAAACCACGACTGCTGTTGGTAATTGAGGCTGGTGGAGGTGTATGCCAGACATTGCTCACAAATCATTAGCAGTCCACCATGAACTACCCTAAGTTTGTTTCTCACAGTTTGATGTCGGTTGAACCACCTATTGAGGTGCTGCTTCTTCCGATGAAAAATGGTACTTCACCAGGTCTCATGGTCGTTCACCGGATCGGGTGAGGGGGAAATGCGCACAAAACTCTGTCCCGTACATGTGAATCAATTCATGCAATATAACTGTGTACAATTAGCATCATGCACAGCTAGCGCCCCCAAATCATTGATTATCCTGGTAAATCATCATTTCTGCATGGTGCTACCCGCATGGTCATGGATTTACCTGCCTATATCTCTTGTCTGCACAGCCATCTGTTACTCTGAACTGTAGTCCGGTTTAACTATCACTCTTACAAGAAACACTATTTGTATCTAACTGCTATCCTTGAGGAGTGATACCGATACCAACTATTCCTGCCCGTAATCCGAGCATTGCTGAGCATTACCCTTCTTGCTGGCTCTCAACCACTGCTAATTGTTATCTGCAGTTGCGATTGGCACCCAAAACATTCCTGTTTAGGGGGCATAGATATGAACCATGTCTGGTGTAGTTAAAACTTTTTTTTAATTTGTTTTGGTGCCAATAGTCCTTGCTGTTGGTCACCAAACATGATTATAAAATCATTCTTAGTCTTATCCCTGTGCTTCTTCCTGACAGCTGTTCACCGATATCACCCGAAGACAAGCTCTTCTGAACTACCAAAATTGATAGCTCATTAATTTAACGTTTATGGTAGATTGATATTGATAACCCCCCTTTTGTACTACATCTAGCTAGTGATTTATCCCAAAGATAGCTGATTTATGAATGTGGATCTATCAGCATGCAATGCTATTCGCCATTCTTAGCCACCAGCCTCTATCAGCTAATAGTGAATCATTTTCAGCCAACCACTAATCAAAATTCTTCATGCACGAGCAGCTGCTATGGCTTTCACACGCCGCTGCTGCTGATTGATGAGACCTTTGGCGGTCTTCCGCGAAAATGTCTCGAAAACCGCCGCCATTTTAGGCCCAGTCGCTTCAGAAACGGATCCGGCTGCGACAGGGATCCCATGCAAACAAATGTGTGTGTTGTACTAGATATCACGCACATTCATATGCATTTGCATAAATCTAAATCTACATGAAAATAAAGACATGAATAGGTGGACGTAAAAATTACCATAACATATCATAGAGCACGCGTAACATTAAAAGCTAGCGCCAAATCATTAGAACAGAGTCAAGAATCGATAGAGATTGACACATCGCTGTGAAAATATAGGATCATTGTTGACATAACATGTTGCAAACAAACCCATGCAAAAAACTATAACGGAAACAATAAGTATATAATTTGTATCATAATATACAAAGAACATATAAAAAAAACCTCCACACCATCGATACATATACTAAAACACACTTCACACTCCCTGTGATGACGTGGTTGGAAAGGTGCCTTAGGGGGACTTCAGTTCGTTGGACCTGCCCCAAATGGTGCAAACACATGTTTGTATCACCTTGGCCGATGACATGATATCTAAATCTGTAAACATGCATACATACATGATTATAAATGTTCTAGATATACATATACATACATGTGGACATAAAGAAATATTGTATTCGAATCCATATATATATATATATTACACATCGTATGCACATATCATCACATATTATTGTAAATCATTTGCATCTTTTCGCTTCTAACATCAGCTCTCACTTCTAAAGGCTTTGGGCATCGCGGCAGGTGACGTCGGGTCCACGCTGATCCAACTGATCACTCATCGTTCCGTGTTCGGAACGGACGGGGCGTAGGCCATGTCACTTGGATGTGTAGCGCCTAGGGTTAGTTCCCTAAGATAGTGAAGCCATGGTCAATGATAGCTAGTCTCGGTGAATCATGGTTGATAATCATGGTTAATAGTTTTATAATAGCGATTAACTGGGATAGTCAAGCCATGGTTGGCCCATGAGGTAGCTGAACTGATCCCTATGAACCCATGGTGAATCAGCTACTTGCGCAGACATGGCACATCCAAGCACGCATGCAGTGCATGAATTCCCAGGGCAACCGAGTCACGACCTGACGGTACCACGGCTGGTCGCTGTAGCTGGCCCCAGAGTTACTTCTTGGGATTGGCCATCTAACTGTAGTCATATCTGCAATGACGGGTGGTAGCCCTAGTGGAACTGTAGGGGCCCACCATAACCGAAGTGATATCTCAGGCTAAGTGTACTTATATCTACAATAACTGGTAGCCCTAGTTATGACCTGACTTACCTAACTGGCGGGGTCCCACTTGTTGCTAGGTTTCCTTCACCACGGCTTCCCCGCGGCACGTCCCACCCCACAACCGTTACCGGTTACCATCGGCAGCGCGGCCCTCACCTCAGTTCCCTCTGGTCCAGGTCCAGTAGTGCGATGTGCGAGTCGCCCTGGAGCTGAGATTGAAAAAATCCATGAGTGATCTCAATGGATTCATTCAAATGGCTATGGGTCAAGCAGTTAATCAACCAACTAATAGGGGATAATCTCCGACAATAATAAGGAAAACAATGGATTTATTCAAATCAACTGTTCATTAGTCATGGATTTACTATGGTGAATAGTCATGGATTCAAATCAACTGTTCATTGATCATGGATTCATGAAGTAATACTCTAATGGTGGACCAATTGGTAATGGATTCGTGGATCTGGTTGGTGCTTGAACCACCCCTATGAAGAATCACTCATGGATTTATGAAGAATAATGCGTATCAGTTTCATTAGTCATGGATTTATGAATAATGGTTTTTAGTTTCGGGTGGTTGGTATTGGACAATAGTTCTTTATTACTAACAATTGAATGGTGAAGCAATTCGTACTGGATTAGTTAACAATGGAAATGGGTTTTTGGCTATTAAAAACATTGACTAACTTGACTGTTCAGCAATGATTTTTAAACGGTGATTGACTTGTCATGATCAACAATGATGAATTCATGATTCTCAGTGACTAGCTTTCAGTCTTCATGATTCATGACAATCACAATGATGATCGGGTTCATGAGTGTCAAAGAATATATAATCAACTTTTCATCATGAATCATGACCTGCATGTGAATAGTATTTGATCACTGCTAGTTTTTAAGGTACATGATCAATCAGTAATACAATTGAGCATCAATAATATATGGTTCATCATCAACGGGCCAACCATCGAGCGTCAATAAATTCATATCGATTTACTTGGTGCATCCGGTGGCTTTGCTGCTACTTCTGCCATTGTTTCTTAACGGACCGGTCATCACAGGGTTCAGAACTTGCAACGTTTTCACAGAACTAGCGGAAACAACACACAGTATCTTGTTTGGTGGGATCGTATTATTCTCAGGTTGAAAAAATATGGACGCATTCATTATATCTTTGTAAATCATTCAAACACATGGCATGCGTATATGACTGTACACTTCAGTGAAATGAAACATTGCTTGTGCATACGCAGCATGCCCAGCCTCAGGTAGGGCCATCAAAACCCCCACACGGTTGGGCACGACCTTGGCGGGCGACGTGAAGCTGGGAAGGTTCACTCATGTTCACTTCACCTAAGTTGCTTGTAAATTCACTGATAAATGACACATGGATCCACGTGGTATCAAGGCAAACCTACGGATGGCGTGCCCTTTCCAATTCTTTGCACAACGAAAGAAAACAGTCTTAGAATATGAGGATGTGGCGTGGTGTCATTTCCACAATAGCCAAAACCTTCCACTAATGAAACATAGGTGTGATATAACAGCTCCTTTCTTTGGCCACGCCGTGTGTTTCCTCTTTGAGAAGGGCTTTTGTAGTGGAATGAACGGATTACAATGATTACACAGGATTACAGCGGATGTATGAGCATGTATTATCTTCAATTATAGCATGTTTACATGCCTATCTACATACCCCATTGTGAAGCGGCTGGAATCCTGCAAATTGGTCATGATCTTGCAACCTCCACGTGATGTCTATGTTCTGGCACAGTACACACACATAACATCGCAACATGTACCTAGCTTACCATTTGGTTGGAACACCCCTGATAGCTTCTTAGCCCCCCCTTTAATACAGAGATACCCCTGGCTACTTGGCTCTCTCCCAACCCCCAGCCAGACAAGTAAAATATTTTGAAATACGGGCTCGCCACATCCAACAATCCCTACTTCATGGATGTCCCTGCTCATGCGACTAGACGCAAAGGGGATTGCGCGACTATACCAACAATCGCGCAACCTCCAGCACAACACTCGAGAAGGTAAAACAACTAATGTTTATGTCTTCCAAGTGCAAATGAAGGATATGCCCTTTAATGTCACTATCAAAACTGCATATTCCATAGAAAACCTGTGGAAGTGGAATCCAAAGAAAATCCTTCATCATACTTTGATTCTGCGTAACTCACTGATCACACATCATAGCTAACGGACTAATGATCACACACACTACCATTTGGATGGTGGCCACTCCAGGGGGCCGCTACTACCAGTCGGTTACACCACTCCTGGGGGCCGCTCCTGGCCTCACTCCCTGGTATGAAAGGGGAATAGAACGTATACTGTATACCCCTGGCTCCAACCAGCTCCCTCCCAAGCACCAGCCAGTGGTAGTGAAAAGCTGTAGCTCAACAAATGACTCACTACTGACTCATGGTATGGATCTGATGGTGATACCATGAATCATTAATGATCCCATGGATGACTCATGGTATCCCATGGTTCGGAGTCAGCCCCAGCTGGGCTCTCATGCCGGATGGGCTCGGATGGACTGGACAAAGGCGCGAGGCGCTGCCTCCCTGGCAGAGCGGCTGGGCCTCCGACTGGCCCAAGCATGGCCCAGCATGGCTATGCACCTCATGAGGTAGCTGAAGTGACTACAGGACACTACAGGGTCAATTAGTATATCTAACTATCTAACTATTACAGTAGTATATCCAACTACAGGGTAAAACTTATAAGGTAAATGAACGAACTCCTATATAACCTTGGTGAATGTTACCAGTAACTGAGTGAAACAGGATCTGACCCTAGTGAAACAGGGTGAAGCAGGCGGGAAAAGCCATGAAAAAGGTCAGCATCTCCATGGTGAAGAGGCCTCAACTGATGGTTGGACCATGGGTCCTGTCAGCAAATTGCAGTTTTTGTGATGCATATCATGATGCATATGGTGGTTTCCCAAAATATGGGGACCCCAAAATGGTTGGTTTGGTACTACTAAAGAACTATAGATGGATGATTTAGGGGTAACCCTATTTTGAAAAACCACCATATGTCAACAGGGATGATAACATCATCTTCGTGGGTGAAAGTGGGTCAGCTATTAGTAACAATGATCAACTACTAGCCATCGTTGACCACATTATTGTCAACCAGTACTAACCACCAACCAGTATCAAGAAAGTAGTGGCCATCATCAACCATTATAGCCACTCTTAACCACCAATACTAGCGATTAACAGCTATTCACCTCCATGCCCCATTCTCAAGCACCATCAACCACTATAAAACATTCACCATTGTTCACCATTGGTCTATAAATTGCTATATAGTGGTTGATAGTGCTAACATAGTTTTCCATGACCCTACCATTTACCGCGTTGATGTTTCCTATTCGCCTTTGGGTCAAAACCCTGTACCCCTGGTTCCCCCATCATTAACCATTGTTTTCCCTTCAGTTTTGTTGGTTACTATCCACCATTAGTTGGTTGATTAACTGCTTGACCCATAGCCATATAGCTGGTATATCCCCTACTATTGTTTCTTATTATACCCTACTATTAACCATTAACCACTATTGGTTGGTTAATATTGACCCATAGCCATCCCTCGCTGCCCTGGCGAGCCGCTCATCGCTCCCAACCAGCCACCTATCGAGCGTCTCATCCAGAACCACCTCGGAGCGGAGCTACGGTGCAACCCATGGGGCTGGCCCTTGGGACATCTTGGAAGCACATTTCGATCATAAGCCGAGGTGACTTCTAGCTGGTAAACTGGTAAATGGTGAATACTAGGTTTGATTTACTGGATCATATGGGTATTGATCAAAATAAAGGTTCCTGGGGTAGGTACAATCGCCGATCAACCGCCAACCAATCGCGACCCCAAAGGTGACAATAGCGGAAGGATTTTCCCTTTGGAAGAAGTGGGCAAGAGACATGGCACGATGGGCTGGTGACTGCATTGAGGGGTTCATCAATCGCCCCACAATCGCGAACCAATCGTTTATCAATCGCGGATTTTCCGACCAAATCCTAACTATATGTCCACAAAACACAATAGATGACTGCATCAATCGCAAAACAAACGCCGATCAATGGCGATGCAGTGTTTTACAATCGCAGATGTCAAGATCGATATACCCATTTATACTTTTTGAAATTCGCATTTGCGATCGGCTCCCATATGGTGACTTCTAGCTGGCAAGTGGTTGATAATCCGGGTACCAACAATTTTACAAGGGCTATGTCAAATAACCATGACTTTCATGGGGCTTCATAACCAACCATGGTTATTAACCAATCGGTAACAATTCAATGGTTGATGCTTGATCATAGGGAATGAGAACCAATAGGAGATGCACACACCATGCTGTGGGCCACCAACCGTTCAAAGGCCATCAGCAGTAGTTGACATCCTAACAATTCAAATAGGAGCTGGTCATTTCTGGGATGTGAACAGCAAGGCGTTATTGACCCACAGGAGCCTGTTTATGTATGACCATGATATGATTCTTAACAGTACGTGGGTACATGGTCTGTGACGCTAAGATATTAGGGTCAGTCATTGGGTTCAATGATGTTGCGAGTTACTATCAATTGCCACTCACTTGCCCGTCTTGAACCCTACAGCTTTGACGCAGGGTGGCTTGAGCAACGGTTTATTGGTTTTGCCCAATGGACCAACATCACCTCAGACATGGGAGTGGTTCACAACGATCACAAGACATGGGGTATCCCAAAAGCTGGAGGAAGTAGCTACTCAACCAACTATGCCTAACCAACTAATAACGGTACATGATTACATGCATGAACTCAGAAGTTATACATAGCCAGTGAAGACTTTTATCTAATATCTACTTTCAATCATCTAATGATTTCAAATCCTACAGCTAATAACTACTGAATGACTGAATCAACCAGCTAGACAGCTAGTGCATAGTTCACTCAACTAACTATTAATAGATACAAGCAGTTCATAAATCAACCAGCTGATTAACTGTTTGACTAGTTGATCATCAGTGAATCATGAGTTTGAATGAAGTATAAAGTATGTTACCTACCAACCAATTATACCAACTCTAAACCAACTAACTAGCCATAAACCAACCAACCATACCACCTATGACCCAACTATACCAACCATCAACTAACTAACTAGTTCATGGTATCTAATACTTACCATACAAGCTACCTAAATACCATGAACTAAGATAGTTCATCTGTTGACGGATTGATCCATATACCAACTAACTAAGCTAACTAAGCTAACCAACAAACCAACTAAGACACTAACTAAGCTCACTACCTCAATCAATCCGTCAACCGCACCCACTTCACCCAGCTCGGCATCCCGCCAGGCCTGGCTTTTCTGGGACCCCCGGGCCGTACCGCGAATCAGCTCGCTTCGGCGACGTGTCAAGGCCTGGCTGCGAACGCGGCAGGGCCCCGGCCGTGGCGCCCTGCCGCCAGGCCACGCCTCGAGGCTATCGTTGGCGAGGTCGACACAGCCCAACTTTCTGCCAGAAACCGACAGAAGATGCACGTGAGATTCCTGGAACAGCCGGAACGGTCACCGGAACCGTCACCGTTTCACCCCGGTTGGTGGTGCAGCAGGCACCAGAGGAACGGACATGAACGGACGGAAGGGAACGGTCACCTGAACGTTGGTGAAAGGCACCAGAATGGAAGGATCGAATTGCTGCCGTCGGAATTGACAGCATAGCTGTAGGAAAAATGGACGTATACAGCTTATCTACCGGGAAAATGGATAGCTCAACAGCTTTTCCACATGATCTCATGAACAAAATGATGCCAACTGCTAGTCATGCTGAACAATAGATGGACCTCAGCATCGCAACAAAGGCACAAAGCGCCTTAAAGGAAAACGCATCTTTCCTGTTTGCATCATACCTACAACAGACACACATCATCATGATGAGCTGATTGTGTAGTCATGATGCATGATAATGATATATAATGATTGTAGCGATGATTAGCCTTAGCATTGGCTAAACCATCAACGCCATGAGTTACCAACTGCAAAAATTCTCGGCCGTTAAAACTCAGATCCATCAAACGTGGCTTGCCAAAGTTCTCAGTCCCAATGCTGGATGAAGGTTTCTGACTTGGCTATGGGTCAATATTAACCAACAAATAATCGGGGATGATCACCAGTAACAATAGGGAAAGCATTGGTTAATGATGGGGAACTAGGGGTACGGGGTTTTGACCCACAGCAACTTTTCTGATCACAATTGCTTTCCCCCAAGTAGTCCCTTGATCGGAGATTCATATCAATTCGCAAATAGCCGCTCATTTTGTTATACACTCTGGTGAACTAACCTTGCAATGGAAAATCCACCATTTATTGGCGCTTTCCCTGGGTTTGACTTTAAAATATGGTAAACTCAATTGCCAGGTTAGTTTACCGGAGTGTAAATAGCAAGTGATTTACCATAAAGAGTGGTTTATCAATTTAATATGCATCTCGCACGCCTCTGCCAGATTTGGAAAGCCCGGGGGTGCAATTTCATTTCTCAATTCACCGCATACAGCATGCAAACATAAATTTCCATGTTTATCCATTATAAATCAATATTCCATATACACACTGCATACAATTCATTGTATGATCTTGTTTGTATATATCAAACCAAGAACAGCTGCCATGGATTAAGAAGACGGGGTTTGCAACGCACCCCCTGTTGCCCATGTCGTCCTCAGTGGAACCAGTGACGATGAACTTGCTGTTTGCCAAATATGCTGAACGTCGATAGCCTTGGGAACTGGTCGAGGGACCTACACCTGCTACGCCTGCACATTGCGCCCCTTGTTTTCATTGTGGTGTGGGTGTACACCATCTGTACCTTTCATCCTTTTTGGCGTTATTGCATGTCCTGTATTTTCAGACGTTGACCTGGCAGGGATATCATTGAGTGGAGCTCAACTGTCCGGGATTTTGGAATTAAATGGAATCGTTCAAATACCGTATCCCTAAATGGGGTCAACCAGATTTTTCCCAAAACACACTCCGTTTTTTGGTACAAAAAATGCGGCCTGGAGGGTTACCGTATTTTGGGACCCCAGCTATCAAGTTGTGATTATTGATATGCAAACATCAGGGTACTTCATGGACCTGATCGGACTATGCCTTGCAAAGCCTTCCAAACTCATGTTTCTTGGAATTATTTTGAAATGGAATTCCCACTGCTTGTAACAACTCAGATGACTTGCAAAGCCTTCCAACAACTCAGATGATGGGAATTCCCACTATTTCTTGGAGTGAAATTTATGAAGATCCATGGCTCATACATTAGCATCAAGAGAGAGCGATCGTTACAGATGTTCGTCCAGTGGGGTCAACCCATGCGATGACCGGTGCCGACCCAGGTGGGCCCTCGGTCGGATTCCATTGGCAACAACTTTGACAGCCAAAGTAATGCGTAGAACTCTGTTTGTGGGTCGTACACCCAGTCTTGGCATCCCGATGATCTATGATCATATCCAAGTGGGGCCACAAATCAAGCGCACCCAAAGGAATGTCAACATCAGTATATCGAAAGGGAAACTGCAAGTGACTTGGGGGTTCTCTCGGCTTATGATTGACCATCCTCTCTCAGCTCAATGCAAACAACTCAACGAACGGTCGATATCAACATGATCTAAAGCATCTAAAGCATCATTGGCCACGCTTATCAAACATTACCAGGTGAAGCCCCCTCTAGAAGTTGGTTCGTGAGCGATTGAACTAAAATGGTATCATGTTATATCCAACAAAGTTGGCAAACAGCTGGGGGACCCCACCTGGAATTGACCACTGTAAACCATGAGGACGGTTGGTTGTCGGTAGTACCCGGCTGTGAACCATCAATTGTTATCACTGCTCAGTCTGTCAGCGGTCAATCGGCCCACTGATCCACCACGAGTGAATTAACGATTCATGAGCCTGTTGTATAATGGTGGTCAACCGGTGGTTAATGTTGGTTAATGAAGGTTCCACTCATGTAGCAATGAAATCAATCAAGCAGTAACCATTTCGACCTTGAACCAAACATCACCATTTATTGGCCATTGAACCATTTATCGACCATCAAACAACCGATGATTGGCCAGGGTAATTGGTATCTGTTATCAATCGTTGGGTGGTGGTTGAACCACCCCAGTGAAAAATATGAGTGTCAACCAACCAAAATTTGTCAATACTAGGCAAGGGAATTTAGAAAAACTCTCAAAAACCACCAACCAGTTGTCAACAACCATCATTACCCCAGTACAAGCATCATTACCATTTGGTTAGAAAACTCCAGGTAGCTCCAACTGGCTCCTTCTTCAAAGGGCTAGGGCTATAGGCTACCTTCCCAAGCACCAGCCATCACCAGCTTCGCTCTCCGCCCGCTGGGCTCTCCGACGCCCTTGGTACATTGGTTTCCGTAGAGCCATCGATCTGGCAGACCACGTGGCCACCTCCAGGTGCGCGGAGGTGAGCCGGTTCTGTTTGCAGCTCCTTGATTTTGGCTACGGACTAGTCACCATCGAAACCAGTCTGGCGGTTTTCCCCGTTTTGGATGAACTTGCGCTGGTTCTACCCCCGGAAAAAATCCCAAATGGGTGTTTCTCAAGTCAGGGGGGTACCCCCCACTCGTCCCATATTGATCTTTGTTGATAAGCCAACCATTTTCTGGGGTTCCCTATTTTGAGAAACCGCCATGTAGATGGAACCACTTGCATCTTTTCATACACTGGTGATGACTGTACATGGATATTCTTGCACAATATCTATTTACACCTGTATATTGTATATGTGTATCTCCCAAGTTAGTATAAATCAATCGGTTGTAAAGGCATCCCAAATTGCTTGCCTGGTTGATCTCGGTCATATCACCACGGCCATCAACCAACCATTTCTCCCATAGGGGCGCTCTGCAAGCTCCCACTCTCACCTCGAACTGTGTCATGCGGGTGTCAACGCCGCTGGCCAAGAAAAACCTCAAGGGAATCTGCGACTGGTACAGGAGTCGCTGTCCCCCTCCAGAAGAAACATGACATTTGCAATCAGAAAACAACAAACCATAGAACGTTCTACAGGGTGGTAGCATATTCAAGCAGCGCTTAGTGTCTTCCCGACGCACGACGCAGAACGTGCGTTCTGAACGCACTTTCGCGACGCAAACTTCCCATTTGCATTTTGAATTCCTTGGCAAATGCTGATTGAATGTTCCGAGTTCAGGGAGTCTATCTGCATTTTTGTGTTCTGTGTAGACGCATTTAGCAACGAGTGCTGCAAAGAGCTCATGTGTTTGCACCGTTAATATGACGACCTGTGAATCATTGTGAATCCATGTGTTGACAATTGGTGTACACATCTCTGCTGCATTTGCGGGTTCTGCTTGTTTTCTCTTTCAGATGCCAGTGTCTCGGTGTTCACTTTGACAAATACTTCAAACTTTGCCAAATATTTTGATTTATGTGGCTGTGGGTCAAAACCCCGTACCCTCGGTTCCCCTATCATTATCCATGGTTTCCCTTATTATTGTTGGTCATGATCCCCCATTATTGGTTGGTTAATATTGACCCATGGCCATGTCCGTGCCCGTGTCCGCGGTGCACTTTGGAGAACAATTTATTTGCATTTTTGGCATGTCGAAAAACGCAGAGAAGCAAATAAGTATCGTGCCCGTGTCCGCGGTTATATTTTGGAGGAATACCTATTTGCATTTCTGGCATGTGGAAAAACGCAAATAGGTATGCCGCATGCCGCTACTACTATCACTACTACTACTACTACTACTACTACTACTACTACTACTACTACTACTACTACTACTACTACTACTACTACTACTACTACTACTCCTACGCCAGAGATTGATCCTATTTGCATTTTCCCAGCCTACCAAAACGCAGATACGAAAGACTAGACACACTGCGTCACACGACGCACCGGCACCAAAACGCTCGTCATGGAACATACCGCCAAAACGCATGGAACGTACCGCAACAAGATTCTAAGAAGCAGCGATGTCATATGACCACCAGCAAGAAAAAGCAAGACGAGGAAAAAAAACACATGGAAAAACATACAAAAACAAAAGGAACAATAACTAAAACATACAAAAACACATAGAAAACACTAAAACATACAAAAATCTCCAGCATCGCGACGATACAAAAAAACAGCTTCGCCGCAAGGTTTGCCAGGGCTTGACTTGGAGCATTTCCCTACCTTCAAATTCCTGCGCAGGGCCGTTGCTTTTAAGCTTCGAAGTTACAATAAACTGAAACAACACACCCTAAAACCCTAAAACCTAAAACCATAAACCCTAAAACCATAAACCCTAAAACCCTAAAGCCTAAAACCATAAACCACAAATCACTGCGTATTGCCAGTGGTTTTGCAACTTCTCTAAGCCATCTTGACTTTGCACAACGCCCTCCATTGCAGTGCCGCCGTATGGGTCGGGGCGAACCAGGGGGTTGCGGGAACATGTTCTTGCAGGATTGAAGGTACCTGACTTTAAAATTGAAACAGTAACTAAACTGATACCTTTGTTTCTCTGTCCAGATTTGGCTGTTGTTGCTGCCGTTGTAGATCAACATGCATTCCCATCATAGCTGGATATATTTATATATATATATACATGATATATGTAGTTATATAGTATAGATAAAAACTTCCTAATATATAAAACATGTAGTTAATATACATAGAATCTGATTATATGACATATATAATATACGACGGTTAATAAATAAATATATATATATATATATATTAAGATGTATTTACATATATTCTATGTACAGTATTAAATAACAAGTTATGTACATCCCTCTCAACATGACATGATATACATATATATATATGATAGATCATGTAGTATAATAGAATCCTTCCAATCATGGCTAGTTCTATGTGCTTATAATGCCTACTGACCCAGTAATACCATCCCCCACCACAGACCATAGACAAAGAACTTTTCCTTGACATTGCTCGAGTTGCTCCAATTGCTGGTGTTGTTGTCATTGGTTGCTATTCGTTCTGAACGTAAAAATCCCATTAATTCCTTCATGAAAAAGTTGCTGTGGCTGTCTGTTGAAGGATGATCGTCATTGATTCCTAACCCATGGACTTTGCATCAATCATCCTATTCCCTATTATTGCTGGTTCTTATCCCCTGTAACCACTATGTTCCCCGTGGGTCATTGGTAACTAACCCCTTTAGTTGGCGAACGCTTCGCCCCTACGGTTAGTGAACCCCAACTGGCCAACCGTGTTGGCCCAAGGACTCCCTCCCAGTTGCGATGCTCCACGTTGCTCCGAGGCGCCTATCGTCTGGGGAAAATGTGCACATCACATTGTGGCCTTCAGCGGCTGCACGGCGGTGCGGGGCTGCACAGCAGATCAATGGTGGATAGTACGCAGGGTTGGTGGTTGCGGGTTCATCCGGCTACCTACCTAACTGATAGCGTTTATAAGCATGGTTCATGGTGGTTTTGGAGGGTTTTGTTATGGTCAATTCATGGGTGATGATATGGATAATAAGCAGCAATATTAGTTGATGATACTCAAAATGGGAGAACCAACCAACCGACGTTTTTGTCGGACACACAGAAAATCTTAGGCACCTAGGGCCCCAGCAACATTGCCATAGTCAATTTAACCGCACCTTGCTTAGGTACAAGTATTTGCAGATGTTGGAGGACACAAGAAACAGCCAGGTGTTGAATACACACCAAGCTGCCAAATAGCGGAGACATATCCATCAGGCAAGCCACATTTCTGGGTTGGGTAACAACTGCCGGCACTGTTAGCACACATGTCTTGGCAAAGAACATACTGTTGAGAACAACAATGGGTGATTACCATACTGACATGATGGTTTCTCGAAATAGGAGTACCCCCATATCATCCAATATTAGTCATTTCTAGTAATAAATCAACTATCACCTTGGGGTTCCCTATTTTGAGAAACACCCACTTGCAACACCTCAATGAAGTGCATGTGCTGAGATGATGTCCTTTTTACTCCTAAATCCAACTGATGACCTCGACCAAAGCTGATGAAATCGTAACCTCAGATGATCTGGTCGGTGGTTTCAACCCCTTTGAACAATATGAGTCCACCAACCATTTGTTATATAATGATTGCGAGGGAACATGAAAAAAATCAATCAAAGCACCAGCCAGGTAGTTGTTTAACCGTTGTTGTTGCTTACCCCCATCATTAACCATGGAGTGAAAACCAATGTGAATCAAACCACCCACCAGTGATCCTTAGATTCTACGTCGAGCTCTCAGAGTTGGTCCATGGTCGATGTCGCTTAAGGATCTCCAATGATCTCCATCCCAGCCCCACTGGTTGCTGGAGACGACCCTCGCCCGCCACGGGCCTTCTGTTTGCAACGTTTTCACCGGGCTCCTCGCAGCACCCGCGAAGAAGCACCACTGGGGTGGCCCATCTCAGGGATCTGAAGATGCCAAAAATACACAAGTGATGATCGTGATGATGACCAGATTTAAGTCATTCAGTGGTCATCAATTGGTGATGCTGAAGATGACTGAAAATGCTGGGTCATCATGGCCATCACCAGGTGTTTTGAACATTTAATCACTCAGCATGGGGAAGTTTTGGTGCTCATCAAGATTGAATGTTCAAAAACCAGTGAATCACCAGTTTTTGAACATGGTCATCATGCTCATCATGGTCGTCAAAACCATTGTTTCCCTGATTATTGTTGGTTAGTATCCCCCATCATTGGTAGGTATTGACTCCTTTCATCACTGTCAATGCGGCAAAACCAAGGCACTGTGACCCGTGACCTTGGGGTGTGGCTGACCAGCTCCAGTCTGAGAGTTTCGTGCAGCCGGATCATCGAGACCGGGGCCGTGCTACCAAGGCCGTTGTTGGGTCAGGAGCGATTAAGGCCTTCCTCTTAGCAGCAGGGAGATGTACCAGTGCCTGGAGTTGGCTGGACGAAAGATGGTTGCTAGATTCATATTAGCTGGTTAACAAACAAACAAACAAACAAACAAACAAACAAATAAACAAGCAAACAAACAAACAAAGAAACAAAAAACTAATAAACATATATACAGTACAAATCAGTAAATAGACCATATACATAATATATATATATATATATGTAAATAAAACATGACCGTCATCATCAAGCATCATTGTGGCGCATCTCTGACCCCCAACGATATAGCCATGGCTATTCGCCCTCCGTATCTGGTCGCTGGGCGGCGTTGCCCAGGGCCCATGCGCAAGGCCAGGGGACATCAAACCATGCCAGGTATGGTGGAAAACGGTAAGCCAAATCATTTTGAAACCACCAATAAGCTATGAATCATCATCAATAAGCATCACTTATTCATTGATCATTCTCATGAACCATTGCTTATCATTCCCTGCCATGAATCACTATCAACCATTGCGCCTATCAACCAGTCATCAATCGCTATGAACCATTATTGTTTGGTTGAATCACCAGTCATATCATCTTCAAACAGGTTGTTGAAGACCACAGAAGACTCCCATCCCTATCTCCAGACCATCATTCCCTGGTTCAATCACTATTAACCACCATCTTATCATTATCTACCATCATTAATTATCAACCATTGCTCATCAACCAACCAATCACTACACCTAAAACATCTCCATGTTTTCGTCCTCAAAGGTCGTCGCAGGTCCCAAATCTTGCAGCTGTGGTCGAAGGATGCCTCAGTTCAGGTCTGACAGCGTCAGTGACAGCGTCAGTGACAGCGTCATCACGACTGAAGCCCTGAGATGCGCATGGTCACCATGGTTTTTCATTGTTTTCGTGGTTTTTTATAAGTTTTTCCATGTGTTCTCAAGGTTTTTTAATGTTTTTTTCATTATTTGTTCATGGTTTTTCATATTTTGTTCATGTCTTTTCTTGCTTTTTTCATGATTTGCTCATGGTTTCATGTTTTGTTCAGGGATATTCATGTCTTTTTCATAGGTTTTTCATGTCTTTTGTGGGTTGTTCATGTCTTTTTCATGTTTATTTCGTGGGTTGTTCATGGTTTGTCATGGTTTGTAATGGCTCTATACTGGTTTTTAGTGCTTGGTCGACTCAGTTTACAATGCTCAATAATGATTTTTGATGCTCTTTAACGCATCAACAATGGATCAATAGTGAATTTTGACCGTTGGCTACCACTAGATAGAGATATCAATATCTATATGTATATTTGGACTACATATAACAAAAGTAGTCGGAAATTGCTATCTATAGGGTATCCTCTATAACTTTTAAGTCGTACTACCAATGATATCAATATCTGATAGGGATCATGAACTCATTAAAGAATGATTTGCAACTTCTAATGGTAGATCAAGCTCTTAATCAATCACACCCCAATCGAAATGCCATGGTTGACTGATAACCATCACTAAACCATCAGCTTGGTATTTAAACCATCCATACAATTAATCTTATTACAAGCGCCAATAACGACCTCTAAACGCAACACATATATCGTTTCCGTCATTATGAACCATCATGAGTAATTAATGGCCGCTTCTCTCTATTTGCGAATCAGCAATCTCTAAGCAAACAAATATTGTTTTGGGAGGTGTTGAAACCCTAGAAACTCCACATTAAACAAGCCTTCGTGGCTCTTAATTAGATCCCTTGCTAAAGGTCTCACTTTTCGTTGCTATATGCCAAATCAATCATATCCCAAAAAGCCTAAAAAGCTAAGGTGGTAGCGATTTCATCCACTCAGAAGCGATGCTACTGGGTGAGGCACAACCGAGGACCTGGGCGATGGTTCCCCCCTGGCTCCGTGGCTGGGTCTGTCTCCAACGGGCGACAGCGTGAGTTCAACTGGGGACGCGTACCGTTGCGAAGATGTGAGGAGAAGTATTGCTGAACCTGCCTCAGCAAGGATGGATGGTTCATGGTTGAACCACCTCCATGAAAAATGTTGATCAACCAATCAAACATTTGGTAATACTAGAGGAAATAAAAATGTTTGAAAGCATTAACCAGATGATGAACCGATCATCCAATTCAGATGCATCTGCTGATTGTCCACCACCACGATTGATCCCCTTGAAACCAACTATATCCAACTATGCTATTGATATACCTACTTACCTATGATTCAGCCTATGATTCATTAGCTCTTGTTCAAGTCCTACGGTATTGATATCCGGTGTAATATACCAATAACCAACAGGTGACTATGGACATCCATGGACCAGGTTCACAGCAAATGCTTTTGTGAGTGACTCCCAGAGGTAGCAAAGATTCGTTGCCATATAGTAGTACTGGTACTGCTGGAGGCAACACATGGGCCTCCCAGAGGTAACACATCCCCATTCGTAGTCGGAGAGGCCTGTAGCCCTTGCTTCTCTCTGGCTTCCACTTGTTCATATATGGCCTGGTGGTGAGAATCAGCTCCATGGTCTCAAGATCTGTAGCTTACGTTGATGATTTGAGGGTAACATTCTGCCCCTTCCATAAATTGCGCCGGCAGCACTTCTCACCGTCCCTACCTACCCACATGAACCACGCTGTTTCACTGCCGAGACGCTGATGTTGATAAAGTGCTCATGCACTCCGGTGCCCCGGCATAACAGCTGTCCGCTCCTAGGTGGCAGTGGCG
This sequence comes from Symbiodinium kawagutii, assembly GCA_009767595.1. Classification (NCBI taxonomy): domain Eukaryota; class Dinophyceae; order Suessiales; family Symbiodiniaceae; genus Symbiodinium; species Symbiodinium kawagutii. Next base: position 289,197 of record VSDK01002342.1, on the reverse strand, counting down.
GTCCCATGGGTACTGGCAAGATCCTGAAAGCATGATTTACCGAAGCAGCGTATGAGAAACGTGGTGTTTGAGATTTGAGATTCGAGATGAACTTCGGTGATGCGAGGCAGTATGCTCATTCGGGCAACTTCGAGCTGCTCATGGTGCAAAATACAGAGCTACATTTGCAACAATTCCACTGCTTACATCTATCATCGCTTTTTGAGCGGTACAAAATCATTGACCTGTCGGTTATAGCAAATTGTCTAAAATTTTGCAATTTGCAAGGCTAAATTGGTCCCCAAATTTCGGGGTGAAGCAGGGAGGTGAATCAAGTCATGAAAACTGAACACAGCATTGGCATCACCAATCAAGCCATAATCGGTGAGTCATCTACTGTACTGTCTGGGCAGCTGGGATTCGACCATGGCTGAGCTGCCCCACTGGGAATGCACATCCAAGGACATCAACAACAACTAATTGAGATATCTTTAAAACCATTAAACCATCAACGCACCAAATCAACCATCAAACTCATAAAACCGTTAAGTCATTCAACCATCACTTCACCATGACTCAACCATCACTTCACCATGACTCAACCATCACTTAACCCATCACCCTAAAATGACGCCCAGGGACCCAATGTCAAAAATGGAGATCGACGAGGAGACTCCCGAAGCGAGCAAAAAGTTGTCAGAGCAATTAACACCTGGGCCGCGGCTGGAGCCGTGCCCCGGTGCCCGTGCGGATGGCGCTGTACGGGAACCCTTGAGGTGTAGAGGGGGTTCACTAGTAGGTGCTTGATAAGCCATCGTGATCATTGTGACTAGGGTACTTGCTTAATTTACTTGCTTAACTGGGTGGTTAGTGAGCAGTTGGTTCACTGGTTATGATAACTAAAGGGTAACTACTTACTTCGATCTCGAGGCTTAGCTAACTTGGTGAACATAACTAGGATCGCGACCAGGCGAGGTTGGTAGATACAAGTAGCGCTGGTTGGCGAATCTGAACTAGCGAAAACCCTGTTTGGGGGCTCCAGCTTGTAGGGTGTGGTGAGAAACTAATATGGATGCGTGGACAGCTGGCAAATATTTGTTCAATTTCCGAACTTATCTTTAACCTCTGGCAAACTAAGATGGCAATGGAACATCGGCCATTTTGTTAGGAAAACCCTGGGAAGTCATCCATTTATGGTTGATTTTCCATTGCCATGTTTGTTTACCAAAGGGTAAGTCATCTTTGCTGGGATGATCATTCATCCATCTTTGGGATGGTCGCGTTGGACCCATTCTCTTTTTTTGGGTCAACCCCTCTAAAACATCTGCTTGTCAATCAACCAACCATCCCACAGTCATTGAGAAAATACAGAATCTTTGAAACCACCAAACAGTAGTGGTTTAACTATCATTGTGAATTACTCATGATCACTAACGATATTAACCACACATTGATACAAACTTCCTGGAAAAACACACACACCATTCAACCATCAACCAACCATCAACCAACCATAGCATATCCCAACAACAGCGACTCTACGACGATGAAACGGAGTCCTTGAATTCACCAGGCGTCTGACAGGTTTCCAGGTGATGGGTGTCGGCTGGTACATGTTTCAATGTGCATACGCAGTGATGAAAACCTCTGCTATGCCGGTTTGTCCCGAAATGGTGGTAACCCTTAACCAACCAATAGTGATGATTATGAATAGGGAAACCAAAAAACTATAGAGGTTTATGGACACACCCATACTCGTACCTTCTAGTATGATCCACTCAACCTACAATAAACTCTTGCAGTGTATTCCACGTACCTTCGACGAACTAGCCTGAAGTTTGCTTCATGATTACACCATATCAAACCACCATTCAGGCACTATCTATCATCAACTAACCATCATCACAGCATGTCATTTCACCATCACTCTTCTTGGACTGCACCTAAACCAGCGTTTTCCGCTCGGCACCATCAAACAACCATCCAACAACCATTAAACCACTACTGAACATCACAAAACCACCACTAAACCACCATCAAACATCACCAAACCAGCACTAAACCACCATCAAACATCACTAAACCACCATGAAACCCACCGTTTTCCACTCCCCGTTGGTTCCCTGCCGTTGGTTCCCTGCCGTTGGGTCCCCCACTCAAGGACGAAAGCTTCGGGAACTTCTCGCGTACGCTGCCGGCACTTGCCAGCCTCGGACCTTCCCTGGGGCGAAAGGCTTCCCCCGGTGTTCCGGGCGTTCGTTCGGGGCGTTGGTGGTAGAACTGCTAGGGGTAAATCATGCGGGTTATAGTTATTGGCTAGGGGATAATAGGGTATAGTAGGTAACAATAGGGATTTCTAGCTGGTTAATGATTAACAATAGGGGATGATGACTAACAATTGAATAGGGAATATATACCTACTATATGGCGAGTTGGGTCAAGCAGTTCATCAGCAATAATTTGGCTCACAGTAACCAAATCATAGGGAAAACAGCCTGGCTAATGATAGGGGAACCAGGGGTACGGGGGTTTTGACCCAAAGCCATATCTGGGCATTTTTGTTGTACAACTAATGAATTATATAATATAAGTAAATGGATGAACTACTAATGGATGTTATGCTGAATATTTTTAGTTAAGGACCAACTAATATCAACAATGAGGGGTAATAGTGGCTTTGAGAGTGGTTAACCATGGTTTTTATAGTGGACAATGATGGTTTGTTCCATATACTGCTATGCAGCAGAGTAGGGCGGTAACCCCGCTTTGTGACTATTTCACGAATGACAACAAGGATCCAACCCAACCAACAAAATGAAGTGTTCAATACCCGACAGGTTTGTAGGAAACGTAGGGCATGATTGCAACGCAGACCTGGCCACACTTGTACAACTGCTGAGCTCAAACTACCATCTCGCGCTATCAGGTTTGGCCACCCAACTCATCCCGCGCCTAGAGGATGAAACTTCTTCTGGAAACTCTAGAAGGGGATCTCAACTTTTTAAGGCAAGCAAAGGAGATTGAGATCAGGGGGAAGGGGTGACCAGTCTGTCTCGAATATGACTGGACCCACTAATGACTACTGCTGGCCTCATGGATCCCTCCCCGGCAGGTGGTTTACATGGAGACTACCAGGGGTTGATCTCGGTTGCTGATTCTTGGATGATCATTGGTTGCCAAAGCTGTTAAAATAACATTGGTAGGTTGTTGATTGTTGGATGATCACTGGGGATTGATCCAAAGCGATAGGATTGACCATTGCTTTCTTTATTGTTGTTGATTTGTTATTATCCCAAATTAGTTGCTTGGTGAACTGCTTGACCCAGCTCGCCATCTAGTTGGTATACATCCCCTATTAATTCTTCGTTATCATCCCTATTCTTTTATAACCATTATAGTTATATTGGTTGGTGAACTGCTTGAGTATCCAGGCTGATCCTGAACCCAGGCTGGCTGAAGGAGTCGCGTCGTCCCGCCTTGAATCTGGACAATACCTCGACCGCACGGGTCAAACGGGTTGGCGGCACCGTGCTGACGGGCACGGCTGGGCAAGGCTCAAACAATCAGGGATGACTTGGGGACTAGAAATATTCGGGGTTTTCTCAAAATAGGGAGCCCCAAAAATGGCTAGTTTATTAGTATAAATGGTTAATAGTGGATGATTTGGGGGTTCCCTATTTTGAGAAACCACCATATCTGGGTATTTCAAACACGCACGATACCCAAGTCATAGCAAAAGTTGGGGCACACGATGCCTCTGGACATCACGAATGGCCGAAGTGGGTCCACTATGACCGTCATGGCTGTCACGGTTGGCAGATTGATCCAAGTCAGTAGACATCAATAGGCTAGCATCAACAGTTGCATCAACGCTAAATACCTGGTGATTGACCATCAAAATCATACGGGGTTTGTAAGCAGCAATAGGATTACAAAGAAACAGTGGCGTTAGAACCAGCACAAACCAACACTAAGAGGTGTAAACCCACGACATCCTTGATATAGTGGCAGAACCGTAGTACATGCAGAAGTGGGGAGGTATCCTGCAACTATCCAAAAAAACACGATGAGTCACGCCCAATCACCAGTGACCACAGTAAACGTTCACCAATCATTTTTACTTTCCCAGTATGGTGGTTTCCAAAGCCATACCGTAGGTGGACGAATTATTCAAACCCTGAGGACCATCAACCCCCCGGCTCCCCCAATTTCAATGTTAAATTTTGTCTTGATGAGGTTGGCGTGAGTGGACGAAATGAATCAAACCCCCAATGCCAAAATCAAGCTCCAACTATTAACATTGAAATCAGGGGGGATGAGGGGGATGCAACATGACTTCTGCTCCGGGGTTTGATTAATTTGTCCATCTACTGTCTGGGCCTTTCTTCTCTCCTTTGTTTTCTCTCTAGTTTGTTCGCACGGATTTTTCTTCCAGTGTGTGCCCATTTCTTTTTCCATCTCCCTTACTTCGTCCTCCCATCCCTTGTCAATCATTGCAGCAAGCGCGCGCAGCAAGCCACAGGCCGCTCGTGACACAAGGTCCTGGCGCGGCATCAGGCATTATCATCCCGCCAGCGTGCGGTGCCCTGA
>VSDK01002342.1:235895-276250 GCA_009767595.1 Symbiodinium kawagutii | reverse complement strand
CTCCTTAGATTTGTTTCCAAAATATCTGCGGCCATTGAATGCCGAAATCTGGAAAAGGCGCAGGGAGGAGGCAGAGAAAACCTCTGAGTCCAGCAAAGCGAAGAAACAACGTTTCAACAAGCTCGACTTGACAGCTCTTATCCTCACCAAAGGTCTGACCAGCCAGGCAGCGCTCATGGAATATGTGCAGAACCATGGCACAGAGCAGATGCAAATCTTTGTGCACCAGAAGCAAAGGTACTTGAAGGAGTACTTGGCGGATGCAGCAGAGTGGGGATTGGCCAGGAAGAAAGCAGAAGCGGAGCGCAAAACCGATTGGGAAACTTTGTGTGGAGCAGCCGATGAGGTTTGCCCACATGGTTGCAATTGCACTTATGCTGAGGCAGCCTCTGCCTTTTTTCAAGCCAACGCAGCCACTGTGAAGCGTGTGGAGCTTGCTGTCGCACTGAGGAACATTTTGTTGATGGGCCCGTCCAAGACAACTCGGGTTCCCATGATCATCGGCCCCACCAACTCAGGCAAATCCACTCTGGTCTTGCCGTTGGATGATTTGTACGGCTTTGCCCAAGTCTTCCACAAGCCAGCTTTGGGGTCCTCCTTTGCCTTGCGGAACATCCTGAAAGAGAAGACTTTCCTGTTTTGGGATGACTATCGTCCGGTTGAATATGGACAGAAAACTGTCCCTGTGACGACATTCCTTAGTTTGTTCCAAGGCCAACCATTTGAAGTGCAGGTGTCCCAATCCTTCAACGATGGGAACATCGATTTTGAATGGCACCGCGGCTGTTTGCTCACTGCTAAGGCCAAAGACCTTTGGTCCCCACTGCCCGGAGTGGACGAGGAAGACATTAAGCACATGAAGAGCAGGCTGATGATTTTCGCCTGCACTGAGACTATCGCAGCCCTGAGGCCAACAACTCCATGCAAGGTTTGCTTCAGCAAGTGGGTGCGTGATGGCGCTTTGGAATTTGAGACTGCTCAGGTGCTTAGTGCTCCCAGTCTTGCAATGCCACAGGAAGCTCACCAGGACAGTGCTGTGACTGGCATGCTTGATGTGCTGACACGGGCACGGCTACCAGCAGCAAAGGCCACAGAGGTTTCGAATGAAGTCGTGAGCTTGGGCGCCCTTGACATTTCCGAATTGTCTAGCAGTGATTGGCAGGGACTGGAATCATTTCAAAAACTCCTTCCTTTCGAGCAGCGCCGTCTTCTGGCTGCATGCGCGTTGTCAAGCAGCATGTGACTCAACGACAGTCGCATCGTTGCCTTGGCCAATTAACTCATATATCCCGTGGCTACTCAACTCAGTGCCACATGTTGAAGTCAATGACATGCGCCGCTGTCCGGCCAAAATGTCGCAATGGCAATGGCTCTCATCCTTGACGGTGACATCCCAGTACCGTAGGTGGACGAATTATTCAAACCCTGAGGACCATCAACCCCCCGGCTCCCCCAATTTCAATGTTAAATTTTGTCTTGATGAGGTTGGCGTGAGTGGACGAAATGAATCAAACCCCCAATGCCAAAATCAAGCTCCAACTATTAACATTGAAATCAGGGGGGATGAGGGGGATGCAACATGACTTCTGCTCCGGGGTTTGATTAATTTGTCCATCTACTGTAGGGGGACCCCCCAATCATCCATTAGTAAATTAGTAGTCATTTTTAGTAATAAACCAACCATTTTTGGGGTACCCTATGGCTTGAGAAACATCCCGAGTATACACTGTTCACATCCCAAGAGTTAGCAAACTAGTCGAGCACTTGGGAGGCTTATCTGTTCATGATCTTTGGATGGTTGGTTCTGAGTCCTCCCAACCTCTGCGTAGCTGCTGGACATCATCCCCTCGCATCAACCATGATTATATGCATCATGAACTCATTCACCATCAATTCACGACTATCAACCACTATGAACCATGATGACCATCGATTTACGATCAATTTACCATCAATTCACCATCAATGAACCATCAATGAACCACTATTAATGGCTACCCAGGATTAATAAACCCCTGGTTGATTAACTAGGGGGGTTCCCATTTTAATGGAAAACCAAGGCTTTTAGGGGATACCCCCTAGTTAATCAACCAGGGGTTTATTAATCCTGGGTAGCCATTCCTCATCATTGTCATTAACCACCATCAAACAATCATTACATGCACCGCCTGTGCCAAGTCGCCGCAGAAACTGGATGGTCCCAGAGCACGCCGCGCCACAAACCTCGCAGCGCTCGTACTCAGCGCTGATGAGTAGCACTGGTGGTCTTAGAGTGGGTATCATGTGGCTCTGGGTCAACATAACCAACCAACAATGGAGGAGAATAACCAACACTAATAGGGAAACAATGGTTGATGATAGGGGAATCTCTGGTGGTTTTAGAGTGATTTTGTCGTGGTCAGTTGTTCATCGTGGATAGTGCCATCATTTTTCATAGGAAAACCGCAACTCTCTCTTGAAAAAAAGCAGCATGGCGAACTGGACAACCCCGTATGGGCTGATCACGGTGGATAATCTATGGCAATCATGTTTGATATTCTACCATTTGGTCGCACCCCTTCTGGGGGCCGCTCCTGGCCTCGCTCCCGATTTCACAGGGTACATTGACGAGCAGATACCCCAATCAACAGCCACTGTGGCCAGCGACTTTGATGAGTAAAATAACATGGGTCTAATGGTACACCATCAACCAACGACTTAGATGATTAATGGCTGATGATGGTGAAAAACGGTGAGTAAAACATGGGTCTAATGATTCTAATGCTACACCATCAACCGCTTTGATTCTAATGCTAACCATCTAGGAGTCTAATCATCTAATACTAGGGTTAGTTAACCATGGGTTAAATCAGTTTCACCATCAACCATCTAATGCTAAACCACAAATCATCACAAATGATGGTGAACTGATGGTTTGTAGCGACTAGTGATGACTACTAAATATTAGTCAAGAATGCAATGATGGTTGGTTTCACATCAACCTTGATGCTTTTTTTGCATACGTACTGATTGACAGATTTGAACTGGTTTCCCCCCACTGATCATCTTTATTGGCCTCAACCCCGCTTTTGGTTAGCCGCCTCTTGATCCCAATGGTTTTCAACGGTTACCATCACTGGATTTTGCCACCAAAACAAAATCGATTATCCCGATGGGATCTCTTCTGTTTATAAAGCAGCATCCCATGAAGATACCATGTCAATGGATGTATCATATGTTATATGACCATGTCTACAATACGGGAAATGAGTATGCGCGTCCCCAATATGCCACAGTATGGCTGTAAGTCAAAACCTTGTACCCCTGGTTCCCCCTATCATTCACCAGGCTGTTACCCTATAGTTTTGTTGGTCATTATCCCCCATGAGTCATTGGTTGGTTGACTGCTTGACCCAGCTCGCCATGTCCACAGTTTCAGTAACCCTTCAGCCACCCCGTACGTACCGGTTCACTGGCTGGCATTCACCAGCAAAAATTGTCACCATCGAAGCATCATTAAGGACCATAGTAACCCTAAAAAGTGGCGACCCCCACCCCCAGCGCCCACCAAGGCACCGCCAGATCGCTGCGGCGCAACCAGCTGAGAGCCAGCAGCGCGCAGCCGTCCACCTGGCGTCGCGTCACGGAGATGGGGCCCGGTAAGAACGAAGGGGTAACGAATGGCGGTGGTTATAGGCAGGTCAAACAGTGGTTCATACAAACCATTGATAGTGGGTAATAGTGCTTAATTAAGAATATATGTTATGATTATTTTGTATATAGTTTTTACTTATAGTTTGACTAGGGGTTGATAATAATTAGTGATAGCGGGTAATGGTGTGGGCTCAGGTGACCTTCCCAGCAGATCCCTGCCGCCGGTGCCTGAGTTGCTGGTCCCAGGAGGATTTTGGAAGCGGAGCACTGTGCGATTTTGGCGCAGCCATCAGTCTCCCCGATCAGCAACACGTCTGGTTGCTCGGGGTGAAACCTGGGCGTCCCGTGGTGACCCGGTGGTGCCATGGTGACCCGTGGTGACCCGGTGGTCAGTGGTTGGTCAACCAACTGAATGATCCGGAGGATGAGTATGCATGAAGAAACTTAGCATGGATGATGTGGTAATGTTCGATGAGTTGAATCCTTCTTGCAGATCCGATTCCTGGATGGGTCTTGACTAAATGTTGAGAACCGTTGTTCGTAAGAACCTGGCTCAAATGTTCCAACTCATTGTGCAAAGAATCGCTTACTATTAGAACATGCTTTCTCCTACCCCAAACAATCAAATCAGTCCACTTAGGTAGACCAAACATTTTTGATGTAGCAACCGACCATACCAAATCCTCAATTAATTAAGCTGGATTTCTTGCTGGTTCCAGGTGGTCAATCTTCACACCCAACTCTGTAGCCCTGTACATGCAGGGTTCTTATGGATGTCTCCTTGTTATTCTCACCCAAGAAGAAACCACTAGCCGATTAGCTGTGAACATTGTTGTAGCCGGTCAAAGCTGATTAATGATGAAAACATGTATTCGCACAGTCGTACGCCAGTTGATATCCATCCGCTTGTCAGGGAAGCCCTCGAGAGGTGGAACATCACCAGTCTCATTCATGAGCTACTCAAATGTCCCATTTGGTGTGTCGGGCATTCCAAATAGGATCGCACAACTTCAAAGATTTCTGAACCACTTCGTAGACATCTGTAGACTCTGTGCATAGAAGTTGACGGGTCGGAGGTTTTCCCCTCCGGCCATGCCATGGTAAGCCTAACATTCTCTTCCTGGCGAAAATCCATGACTGATATACTGGGGTTGGCAACGGCAACATGGGTACTCCATGCCCTTTCAGGAGCCAACGGCACCTGGTTCTTTTTTGACCTGGGCAACTACAAACGGGGGTCTCTTCCTTGGTGATAGCAGGTCACAACTGGGGACACATTGCCACAGAGCACCCTGTTCCGTTGCCTGTGGCTCCATTGCCTTCTGCCAAGCAGCTCAAACTGTCGGCATTTCTGTGTACCAGGGATGAGAACAGGTGGAAGGTGAGGCACGATCCTCCGGCCCAAGGCAGGTGGGCCAGTGAACTTGGCAGTGTAACTACGAGGGGTCCAACGACCAGGTATGGTAAATATAACTTTGCTCAAATGGCTCATTCCCACTTACCAAGCACCACATTCACCAGGGCTTGTAACAAGGGAGCCCCACCTTGTAGTATATGTGATGGTTATTGGAAGAGAAACAATATGGAAATACACTTGGGAAGAACGGACAAACAATGATTATACAGCCAACTCAGAAACACATGAACATCTAAGCTACAAAGAAAATACCACCTAGACAACGTTGCCGCATGTTACCATGGTGAGACATGGCGAACCTCAAGAACTGATGGTAAGCATCAGATTCATAAGGTAACCTTGAATCATGGGTGGGACTGGAACCAACAAACTGGGTGACATGATAGTGATGATGATGATGATGATGATGATGATGATGATGATGATGATGATGATGAAGCGAATGGCACCTGGTTGGTGTAGTCAGATCCATTCATTTGGTGAGGTGATGGTGCCGCAGGAGATTTGCCATTGCCTAAAGCATTGAATCGCCCGAAAAGGCATGTTTTGTTGGGGAAGGCATTCTTTGCACATGGTTCATGAAGTATGTGTGAAATTAAGATACAACATGCATGGAACATCAATGAAACATAATCAACTACAGTTCATGATCTGGAAATTATGAATCTAAGAACAATTAAGAAATAACAATATAACAAGATTTAGCCGTGAATATCTTTGGCATTGACCATCAATTAAGCATAGTAAACCATTCTTGAGTATCAACACAATGCCAAGGATTTGCTTGCCGAATCACGTCAAGGATTCAAGTCTCCACTACTGGAATTGTCAGGATGACTGGCAAGAATTAGCATGTCACTATGGCTACTCAATCGATCTGTTTCTATATGCATCCATCCATTCATTTATCTGGTCATGTCCATGTCCATCCATCTGGCTCTTGCATTGGTTGGTGCAACGTCTGCCGGCCTCTCATGCTGCGAAGAAGTCTGGACCTGGATGCTGGCGTCTGGTTTGGTTTGCTTGCTTTTAGTGATGGTCAATGGTAGTTAAATGATAGTTAAATTGGTGGTTCTGCGATGGTTGACTGATGATTGATAGATGGCTGCTTGATGATTGGTTTGGTAGTTGGTTGGTGATCAATTGGTGGTTCATCGATGGTTGTTTGATGGTTGATCAATTCTGACTTAGTGGCTGGTTGATTTTACTGAACTGATAGTTGATTGATATGTGATTCATGGATGATTAATTAATATTCAAGTATGGTTCATGTATCATATACACATAGATGGTTTAAGAACAAATTATGATCAATTAGACTCGGTAGTGGCTACTACTGGGCAAAACAGGGCATCAAGACGAATCATAAACAATGGCAAAAATAGCCATTTGTGGGGATGACGTTCTGGGTCGAAATGGTGTTCCTATGGTAAGAATTTCTGCTCCTGGAGGAATTGATATTTTCGTTCCCTGTTCATGTGTTGTAGGATCTGCCAAGGAAACAGTAGAACGTGGGAAAGGCTGCATAAAACTATGTATTTCAAAGAGAACACGATCGTTCTTCCCAATAGGTCCATGGATTACATTCTCAGAAACACATATTAAGATCCCACCTTTGACGGGTTCAAGCTGTTGTGACCGTCTCAACTTTCAACCACTGAATCCACAAATCATCTTTCGATCAGTGCCATTGTATCTTGACTTGGCAATTCACCCTGTACCCCTGGTGCACCATCATTGATCATTCCTTTCCAACGGTTTTTCTGGGTTCCGACCATAGCTTTCATGGTGCACTGCTTGACCCATAGCCAAACAGCATGTGGTTAACTGGAAACCAACAGCAGCTGACCAGCCCTCAGCTGGGGAACCCCTCAGCTTGACCTATGCAGCCTGCCATCCGATGGTCCGCCTCTTCCGAAGGACTTGGTCCGAAGTCATGTCCCTCATTCTGCCTCGGGGGCATGTCGGATCTAAAGGGTTGCACCTGAAGCTCCTCCAGTCATCAAAAAATGAAACGTTGGTATTTTCTACATGCAAATCAATGGCTAAGCGATGGATTTTTGGCTAAGTGAGTTATCAAATTAATCCTTAGTGATGTTAGTTCTATCTCGTTTTCTTTTGGTAGTTTGATCTCGAGTTGAAACAACGGACCTATTTTCTATGTTTCCTTCTTGATGCTGCTCATGTCAACGCAGAATGTTTGGATGGCTATGAAAGTGTATACTCACAACAAATCCTACAGTGAAACGGTCAACACGGGCATGTCTATACACAGGTGTACTGCAAACAGATACTGTACGATACTGTACTCTGCGCCGACCAAGAACTCTTAGACCTTCGTGGCGTGTCTAGTCGTTGGTGTATCTATCTACAGCAATTGTCTGCATATTCGACACATGCAGAAACTTGTGGGTGAAACACACACTTGAAAAAAGATTCTCTGGGCACCACATTGACCATCTTAACAATCCAACATTAGACAACATTAAGCTACCCGAATGAATCGACGTAAACATGGCCAACACTATATAGCTGATTCAGCAAGCAAACATGATTGGAATGGCTGGTGGACCAGTGATTTGCCAACCACATGGTCGTTAGCCAAGCCTTACCAACAAACAATCAGTAGCTAAAAACACCATGAGCAACATTTAGCAACAACTATCAGTCACTAACTCTAACATTCACCGAAAAAATTGTAGACCAGCCTTTACCATCAACAAACCATTACTAATCATCAATCAGCCATTGTCATTGAGCAACCTGGACCTTTTCCACTCAGAAATCAACCTGTACCACTCATTGAGCAACCAATCATTCGATCTACCCTTTGGCAATCATGGCAATGAAAAATCATCATTGTAGAAAACCCGCCTGGAAACTAGCTATTTCCAGACTATCCAGTCATTGCCAGGGGATCATTCACCAGGGTGCAAGCCATCTACCCAGCCGCCCCTGTACCCAGCCATGTTCATGGTCCCAGCAGCTTCTGAGCCATGAAATTTGCATTGCCAGTGTCACAGCAGCTGTTTGCACGTCGTGGCGACTCTAAGCCTCGAGAGTCGTTCCGATTTGATGGACATGGGTACACATTAGATGTGCAAAAGGGTGATAGATACATGTGTATTTGGGCACATGCAGGTGTATGTATATATATATATATGTATTTAAATACATTTCAGTAAAAATATATATGTAACCTTTGCATGTGTTTGTGAACAGAATAAAACACACATACATATACATGTATGTATATTAGTTTAGCTGTTGCTATCTCATATTCTGAAGGATTTAGCAATGAAAATCATCATCCCTGTAGCTTTTACGAATGAATACATATGAAAACATATGAAAACATATGAAAACATATGAAAACATATGAAAACATATGAAAACATGTGAAAACCGTCCTCCCTGTTCTACCTTGATCCTTCTGGGTCTTACAGGTCATTTCAATGGCGACCAGCCGCAATTTGCATGAACTGAGCTCCAAACACATCCTCCATTGATATAGGTGTGCAGATGCTTTTCCTCTACATGACACATGCGTTGCTTGATACTTGATACATTCAATACCTATATATCTATTTGTGTTTTCATGTTACATATAGATGTACATATGTTCAATATTTGTTTATCATCACGTATTGCTATTGCATACATTTGTATAAATACAATTATACACAAATCATGCGCACACACACACATGTATATATCTTTTTAATACACGATACGAATGGAAACATGTAATAAAATGTTGGTAAATTCCCTGTTCTTGTTGGTCATTATCACGTATTGTCAACCATTAACCTACTATTTTTTTATGGGTTATGAACCAATGGATTCGTAAATCATCAACCATGGGTTATCAGCCATTGTTAACCAGCAGTCAACCATTAGGCATGGACTGTCAGCCATTTACCATTTGTTGCTTGATAACTAGCTAGTGCATTCAAACTATGGGTTTGTCCATAAATCGTGTACCCCGAAAACTTGCAGCTTCCCTATGAATAATGGCTATGAACTTCGATGGTTAGTAGGTACAGGCAAACGACCAAGTCACGCCTAAGTCATGCCATTTATGTTTCGCCGTGTCAACGCAATGTGTGAGAAGCCATGCTTTAGTCACACCTTTAGAGATTCCCTCGATGTCAACGCAATCATTACAAGAGGTGCTCAAACAAATAAAATGGTCTGGGAACCTGATGCTACTAATTAATCAACCAGCTAATCAATCATTATTGACCCACATTGTCGGTTATTTAGCATTTGTTGGTGATTGACAATTGTTCCTCATCGACCAGTTCTTGATTGTTTCTTTCTTAGGTGGTGATTGACCACTATTAACCAATACTAACCATGATTAACCACTACGGCATCAACCAATATCAATGGTTGTTAACTAACCATCATTGATCACTATCAACCCACTATCGTTTGTTAGTCCTCGGGTTAATCATGATTAACCACCATTAGCCAGCTAACTAACCAGCTAATCAACCATGTTAAACCCACATTGTTGGTTGCTTACCAACAAATCAACCAGTTCCTCTGTTTTAACCATTATCAACCACTATTGACCACTGTTAACCCACATAGTTGGTGTTCCTGATGTTTACCAAGGTTGTTTTCAATTTGTTGGTTACTGCACATAAACAACCACTATTAAGCACTGGTTAATGAAACGTACTATTATCATCATAACCACTATTTACCGCTATTGATTAACCATTACATTGACTATGACCCCACTATTAGCCACTATCACTGGCAAATGCTTAAAATATTACACTGGCAAATGCTATTAGTGGTTTACCATTAACCCATTATTAATCATTATATTGACTATTAGTCGACTGGGGCAGCACTGATCAATACATCAACCACTACAATACTATTAACTATTATTGATCACCATCACTAATTCACCATTATTAGCCACTATTAACCAAATAATAAACCACTAGTGACCGTTGATCAATAACACTGGCACATGCTGAAAACTCCTTCCTGCGCCCCCAACCTGGCTCTCGCTTCAGGTTGACCAACAGGATTTCTCCATCGCCATCTGACGCAACAAATGTGATGCCGACGTATCAACCCGTGAATCGGTGTAGGGTTTTTACAGTGGTTTGTAGTGGGTAATCTATGGTTCATAGTGGGCAATTCATGGTTCATAGTGGGCAATTTAATGGTGCATAGTGATAGTGGGTTATCTATGGTTCATAACGGGTAATCTATGGTTCATAGTGGGTTATCTATGGTTCATAATGGGTACAATTAGTGGTTCATAGTGGGTAATCTATGGTGCATAGTCGGTAGTCAATAGTTAATGTTAGTGGTGAACAAGGGGTAATTCATGCTGGACTAATGTTAACTAATGGTTCGTTCCATGTTGATGGTAGTGGTTGCAAAGGACTGCGATGATAGGGTTGACCTAGGGACTCTCCCGGAAAGCACCATGGTTTTTCATGGCCAACGAGCTTTTTCTTTGGCGGATTCTCCACGTAACCAGCTTAGCATATCAAATGGTAAGCCATTTAGTTTGGGCTATATCTATCGGAACTGATAATTGTCACTGTGATGATCAACTCATTATTAAGGGTCATGATGGTTGACAATGAATCAATTCAACGAGCCAATCAAATAATTCACCACTGCGGCAAGAGTTGATCGTTGCCATTCATACTATGGTCATGAGTAGTCGACCGGATGGTAATGATTCACTATGAACACGGCTGTAGGTAATGGCAACAATGATGACTATTGTTTAAGTAGTAGTTACTGGGCAAGTAGTGATCAGTTAATAACAATCAATCATAATGATGATAACACTTGTAATATCGAAATGATGAACCGCGTTCATCAACATAGTTGGATCATTATGAGGTCGTATTGGCTGTAATAGTTCACACTACACTTACTGACTTGGTGACCAATCAACGCGACTTTGGGAACGACTTGGTCATACTGTATTCATACTATTATTCATTGGATCATGTTGATCACTGAGGTGATCAATCAGCAATATGACTTGGTGAACATTACAGGAATATCCATCAATTTCATGGGAAAACCATGGACAATCATCCATTACTGGTGGATTTTCGATTGCCATGTTAGTTTACCAGAGAGTCATGACTTGGGGCAATACTTGGCAGTCGGTCAAAACCCTTGGTCCCCCTGGTTCCCCTCTCATTAACCATGGTTTTCCATATTATTGTTGGTGAACTTGTCCTCCACTGGTTGGTTGGTTGACTGTTTGACCCAGCTCGCCATATAGTTGGTATATATTCCCTATTCAGTTGTTAGTTATCATCCCCCATGATTAACCATCAACCAGCTATTATTCATTGGTTAGTTGGTTAACTGTTTGACCCAACTCGCCACTTCTGGCAATCAAGGCCTAGACTTCGCTTTGAAAACCCACCGCGGCCTGGGCTTGTGTTCTTTTCCACCTGAAGCTGCGGTCTGGTTTTCGCCGCAGCGGTAGGTGAGGCATGGTTTGAGAATGTGTTAATGGATGTTAATGGTTGACAATGATGGGGGATAAATGATGGTTGATTGATGGTTCATAATGTTTACCGGTCGCGGGTTCTTATCAATTTACGCTTTGTTGCGATCAAGGATCGTTAGTTTTGATCAATGATTGATGGTTGATTGATGGTGATTGATGGTAGTTGATAACGGCCAATAGTGGTTACTGATGGTTGATGATGGTTGATATACGTTGATTAACTCAGTAATCAGAACGGTTCATGATTTCATGATGATTGTTGATAATGTGCTAACAACACGGCTGATCATGGTTGATGGTGCTTGATACATGTTGCTTAGCATAGTTTAATCAGTTAGCCGATACTGGTTGCAAACTGGTGGTTTTTGCCAGTAGTGGTTGCATAGTTACCATGATTCACACGTTAACTAAGTAATCACGATGGCTGATGATGGTTGATAATGTGTTAATGATGGTATTCTTTCATATCCAGTACTGCTTATTAAGCATGGTTGTGGTGAAACATGGCTGCTGGGGTTGAACACCCGTGCTGCAACCATGGCTAAGAATGGTTTATGATGCTCAAGACTGGCAAACAAAGTTTTAACCCTTTAATAACACTGTTCATACGCTAAGCATCACCACTTTTCAATGAATACATTACGCTATCGTTACTCACGCTTGGTCATGGCTAACGGAAGGAACATCGCAGGAATGCAAAGTGGCAAATAGTGATGGCGATAAGGTACTTACAACAATCAGGTTGTAAACGGTACGGAAGCATGGAACCACAAAAATCAGCGGAATAGCGGCATAACCCTAGGCATCAAAGTTGAAATCACCATGATCATGAACCAGCTAAGATGCCAGCAGCTATCACCCAAGCAGGATTTGTCATGATTGTCATATTCATTTCAATCCTTGAAAAGGCCTGAAAATCCCATGCTGCGGATTTCTTTCATCTTTGACCCTTGTGCTCAGTTCCACCATTCTCGTGCTGTCATATGAAGCCATACACCTGACTGTTCCGGATCCACAATGAGGCAGGTGATTTTGATTTGCAAATTGCAGTTGTCAAGAATCCAGCGTACAACAACTCATCTGTGGACACATGCGGCTGTGAGTGCTCTTGATGTCCAAAAATTGCTCACATTGACTGCGGCTAGCCCTGAACCTGCCAGCTGAGCATCGTGAAAAACCAAGAGAATAACCATCATGAACCACACTAATCATGAGTAAGTAATAATGATCAGTTTGGTCGTTTCAACCCCTATGAAAAATATCAGTCAACCAACCATTTGTTAATACAAGCGGGACAAAAACTATGAAAATGATTGATGAACGAATATGAATGGTGGATTTCGCATGGGGAAAATGATAGATCAGTGATCATCAGTAAAAAATCATAGTTACCATTAATCGCCATTAATAACCTTGATATAATAACCACTAATAGTGACCATTAAAAACCATTGATAACTTTGAAAAACCATTGTAATCATCAGTAAAAGCTATAGCATCCATCATCAACCCTCATTCACCCTGCGGGTTGAAAACCATCGTAGCCTCTGCGTAGATCGTTTCGCATTGTGCCCAAGCCAAATCCCAAAGCCTGAGCGGAGCGGCGGAGCGCCGCAGCATGGCCGGTTAAGGGCACGCGCTCCCCACGGTCTCGGATTGTGTCCATATGACAACCATTATTCAACATCCAATGATCACTGTTATTGGATGGTTATACATGTCATGCATTTAAATAAATATGAATAAATATTTAGATATAAAAAAATATATATGTACATATAAATTGAAAGGATTTAAACTATTTTTATCATATAAACAAATATTGAAATATACAGTACATATATTTTAAAATAAATAAATAAATAAATATGTATATGTAAATATAAAGATAAACAAAATAAAATTAAGCATTTATATATTTGTTGTTAAAAATAAATAAATATATATATATATACATATACATACAAAAAAGATAATTTAGTAAAAAAAAAACATATATATATATATACATATTTATATATTGATCATTTCTAGCCAAGAACCATAATAAACCATCCATAAGTTTGGGGTTCCCAATGGCTGAAAAAAATGCTTCTACGTGGTTTATTACCAGAAATATTGGGGTGATTTATCCGAATAATCACCGTCACTGATAAGGAACCCAGTGTCCCGTCCAGTCCCAACTGAGCGCTCTGGCAATGGATGCTTCTCTGTGCGACTTTCAGGATCTATGACGCTCACGGGTTGCCTGGACACACAGAGCGCTTCGCTGCCGCCTTTGCTACAGACCTGGGCCTGGTGCCTTGATGGTACCAAACTGATCGGGAACATCAAAAAGAAAACGCATTCTAGGGATCAAAAGAACCAATACAATATATGTCGCAAAAAAAACGCAATGGTGCCATGTCCTCCTACGTGCGTGATTCTGTCCAGGTAGGGCCCTCCTGGAAATCAAAAAACGTAATTAAATCAAAAACAAAACAACAGCTTTTAGGGTTGATCTCAAGGATTTTGGTTGTAGGTTGTACGGCCTCCCGGAGATCAAACAAAAATAGTTGAACCGAAAACAAAACAACAGCTTCTATGGTTGATTTCAGGATTTGTGGTTGTAAACTTGATTTTCAGGTTTCTAGTTTTAGAATGTTTTCGGGTTGATTTCAAAAGGTTTGGATGGAAGGTTGATTTTAGTGTCCATGGTTTTCGGGTTGATTTAAATTTTTGGAAAGTTTGTGATTTTAGGGTCGATTTCGGGGTTGATGGCTTTAGGGCTGAGTTTACGGTTTATAGGGTTTATGGTTTTGGGGTTGAGTTTTGGATTTGCGCTCTTAGGGTTAAATTTGGGGATTATGGTTTTAAGCTGTTTTGGGGTTGGATTGGAATACATGCGTTCAGGGTTGATGCTTGCTTGGGTTTCTCTTTTCAGGGTTGGTTTCAAAAATCTTTTGTTTGGGGTTGCTTGTTTCTAGTTGTCAGGCTGATTTTAGGGTTGGTTCCAAAATTTGGTTGTAGGGTTGGCTTAATAAGGTTTATGGCTTTACTTTTTTTTAAGGTCTATGGTTTCAGGATCGGTTTGACACCTGAACATTTTAGGGTTAAGTTTGGGGTAAGTAGTCTTAGGTTTGATCTTAGGGCGTGAAATAAATGGGTTGGTTTCATAGGGTTCATTGCTTTAGGGTTGGTTTTAGGGTCTATGGCCTGAGGATCGGTTTGAAAGTTTTGGTTTTGGGGCTGAGTTTAGGGTTTCTGGTTTTAGTTTTAGGTTTGGTTTGAAGGTTTATGGTTTCAGGGTTTTTGGCTTTAGGGTTGATTTTAGGATCTATGGTTGTTTTGTTTCAGTTTGGGCTTTCTGGCTGTAGGCCTGTTTTAAAGCTGATTTTAGGGTCTCTGGCTTCAGGATTGGTATGCGAGTCTTTGGTTTCAGGGTTTATGATTTAGGGTTGGCTTTGCGATTAATGGTTCTATGCCTGATTTTGGGGTTTAATTCAAGGTTTTTGGAATTAGGCCTGAGTTGAAAGTCAATGGTTTTAGGGTTGATTTGGGGTCTGTGGTCTGAAGATTGGTATGAGAATGTTTGGTTTCAGGATTGGTTTGAAACATTCTGGTATTAGGGTTGAATTGAGAAATTATGGTTTAAAGTTGATTCTAGGGTTTGTGGTTTTAGGGGCGCAATTCCTCCTTCCTTCCTTCCTTGCTACTTTCCTTCCTTCCTGCATGCCTTCCTTCCTTCCTGCCTGCCTGCCTTCCTGCCTTCCTTCCTTCCTTCCTTCCTTCCTTCCTTTCCTCCCTACCTCCCTCGCTCCCTCCGTTCCTGCTGCCCTCGTATTAAAACATGTTTTGTTTTGACACCTAATATGTTTTTTCTTGGTGCTTAAATGTTTGCTTCATATGTTTGCCTCATATCTTTGTCTTTTGAAGCTTCTATGTTTTTTGATGCATCTCCCCGGCACAAGGGTGACAGCCGGTGACAGCACAAGGGTGCCCAAAGCTGAAGCCTAGTCACTGTTCATTGGGGCACCATGGGGGCACGGGTGCCTGAGGATGCGTTACAGAAGCTGCTATTTAAGGGTTCCTAAGATTCCTGGCCTTGGCCGGGACCTTCAATAAGTAGCTGGTACTTGTAGGTTCTTGGCCTTGCCGGGGCCTTCTTCAGGAAGCTGGTACTTAAAGGTTTCTGGCTCTGCCAGGGCTTTCGTTAAGGAAGCGGTGCCAAATGATTGCTGGCCATTACACTATACTATAAATCATCTGCCCCTCCATGATTGATGTCATGCCTGAAAGCATCGGTCCCTCCTCAACCATCTGAGCGCCCCGGCATATCCACCAGGCGGAAGTGTAGAGGCCTGGAAGCCGAGCGCCACCCCTTTCCCATCGTAGTGGCATCATGGCCATCAACTGCGAATTGAGGATTTCAGTTTTCTTACAAAAAAACACATCGATGATTGAAGTTTTCATGAAGAAAAGAAGAGGAATTGCAACAAGAAACATGGTTCGTTCAACATGACCATTCTGTCCTGAAGTTTCACGAGCGCTTAGAAACTCTGATTTTCAGTGGGGTAAGGCAACTGTTATCCTGGATCCTGGACGTATCTTGTCAGCAACATATCCACTAGCAGCTAGCAGGTCTTACCAGTACCGACATGGCAGAACCAAGTGCGCACAGTAATGGACTTTGACAAGAAACACCAAAGGAGTTGTGAACAAGCAACATAATTGTAAATCATGAACATTGTAGTCGCAAAGCATCAATCTAATACAATCTAGCGATCGTAGTTACACACTAATTAAGCATGTTTGCCACTTTGTTGTTAATTCCACCATTCCCTGTTGCTATCCCTATTCATCCTGTATCATTAACCAAATGATTACACGATTAACCCTATCACAATCCCCATCATTACCACATTGACTACTTCGTTGTTAACCCATTATCAACCATGCGTGAATTAATCATAGCGAATCATCAACCCTATCATAATCCCCTTATGACCCATATTATCAACCCCATGAATCCGCTACTTAAAACCATTTAGCGACTACTAATCCCATTTCGGTTGTTGATGCCTCCCCAGGCCCGCCTCGAACTAGCCGCTAAGTGCGGCACCTGGTGCCTAACACGGCTGAGGGGCCCACGTCACGTGGTGAACCAATGATGCTTGACAAGGGCTAAGTGACCTTGTTAATCTCTTGTCAAAGAGCTAAATTTGGCATGAAGAGGTGATCTAACCTGCTATCAATGATCAAATTGCGAACAGAAACAGGTTTGATGACGGTTAAGCCATGGTTGATACCATCAAGGCTCCCTTGATGCGAAACATGGCACCGGGTGGCACCGGGTGCCATGGGATTCCAAACCGGGATGTGCAGCATCCCAGGTGCCCCGAGAAACAACGGCGTAATTAATGGCAAAGGCTGATGGGTCTTTACGGTCAGCAATACGAAAATTCCTAAACATTATAAATTGAATTCACGGTAAAAAGTTTTACCTTTCGAAATTCAAGAGCAAAACTGAGCACAACAACGCAAGGTAAAAATCAACTTGCTTTCCTGATATCCACGCCGTTTTCCGAAGTTTCTCAATACTCACAGTGGAGTGTATGCGACTCTGCAGAAAAGCAAACTCTATCTCATGTTCCCATCAAAGCTTCTCATGTCACTGGCAGAATTCTTGATTAAGCACGTAGTCATTACAGCTGCAGGATACAGCATGAACCTTTGATCTATCTGGACATCTCAAAACCTGGAAAACTATCTTTGCAGCTACCCCTCCACTTGCTCCTACACCCACGGCCAACAACCAGGACAACGGCCAAACAACCACAACCAACATCCTGACCAGCAAGAATCAGCATGCCCGTCCACGCGTCCGCTGGCCTTAAAAGAATACAAACTGCTTGGATGAGATTCCACAGGTTGGCCTCAACCTGGAGAACTAAATGGGATTGCAGCGAAGCTTGGTTCACTGGTGGGTGTCCGACAGCGTCATGAATGATACTTGGATACAAGGATGGGCACTAGAAAATGCGAATTCACATGTATATTAAGTATAAAATAATATACAGCAATTGTATCTGTATATAAACGCACACATGCGTGAATGCAAATATAGGTATAGTATCAAACATTTGACCCTAAACATCAGCAACATGTCTTGCCCTTGTTGGTCAACAATGCGAAGAGATCCCGACCATGTTAGATCATCGGTAATAGAGTACAACAGATTCAGGGTACCCAGTGTTGCCGAATCACCATGCACTCCCAAGTTTGAGCTCAGAGCCCAACCAACTATGGACATTTCACTGTCATCGGTATGGGACATGAGTAAATCATCGAGTTCTGACAACTCCTCACATAGTTTTTCCATGTTTTTCCTGGTGTCACCCAACCATGCACCAAGTACCATCCTCACTTTGTCCTGTGGTGCCTGTGATTGTTTGGGAAAGTGTCAGATCGTGAAACCGACGAAACCACAAGCAGTGAACCTTTGAGATCCGAAACTATTGCAGGCGATTTCTCATCACCGCAGCGTTGTTCTAAGGCTACAGTGTGACTTTGAATGATTCACAACACTGTGATCATGGATTTCACTCCAAGTGTTGTGCGATTTCGCCATGTCATCATCACTCTCAACAGTATCCTCTTAGCATCAAACCATGGTTATGCTTATCGTAGATCTGACCGTGATTGCAATCCACAAGGTCGTTTTGGGGATGAGCTCGGCTCCTTCGATATACCAGGAGTAACAAGCATCCGATGCTGCTCCGCCAAGTGGCGCTCAAATGCAACCATCGCTCTGCTGGAAGTAGTGAGGAAACCACGCGCAGCATGTAGCCCTGGAGATCGACACATGAAAAGGGCGGTGCCGACATGTGCCGACTGTGTCTACATCCCGGCATGGCGTACCCCCCGGGCGTTGTCTTGGTGATCACTTTGTTTCGCGGCAACTGCGGCCATGGCCATATTTTGGGGCTTTCGAATCTTAACAGGCTTGGGTGTCCACAAACTCACAATAAAATTCTGGATGTCCCTAACTTCTGATCTTTGGTGTTACACATGACAGGCTATACCTACACATGGAACCATAACACATGTGGTGGTTTCTCAGAATAGAGGACCCCAAAAATGGTTGGTTTAGTACTATTATAAACTGGACGATTTTGGGGGTCCCCTATTGAAAAAAAACACCATGTGGAAAAATGTCGTAGACAAAATATTGGGATGACGGAGTTCTGCTTGAATGGAATGACAGGTCACCGCCAACAGCTCTTGACAGCCACGGTCCATGATGTTTGTAGGTGTCTATAGTGGGTTGGTTGTGAAATGATGGATGATGATGGATGATGGTGAATGATGGTGAATGATGATGATCATCATCATTATTATCATTATCACTATTTTTGATTATGAGTGGTTGAAGTAGTGGATGATGGTATTTGCTGGTTCATGATGATTGATGGTGAATCAAAAACGATTCTCAATACTGGTGGTTTGTAAATGGTTCAATAGTGAAGAATGATGGGTGAAAAGCACAGGATGATATGGAACATGACCTTCAAGGTTAGTTGGAAGTGAGGGGTAATGAGGGGTAATGATGATTCACTGTCGCTTAATACCAATGATAGTGAATGCTTCTTCATAGTGGATAATGACGGTTTTACACTATGGCCAATACTGGTTGCTGATGGTAAAACATGGTGGTTCATAACATAGTGGTTGTTAGCAGTGCTCATCATTGGGTTCTGATTGTATCTTGTCAACCATAGATTAACCATCATTGAGCATCATTAACCACCATTGACCAGCCACTAATCATCATTCACCAACCATTCACCAACCACCAACACCGCCCGTGAATTCTGGGGCAACTCAGCAGCCCGGTCACCATCCCCCAACGCACCCCCTCGTGCTCCTGTAGCAGCTGCGGAGCAATCTGTCGCCATATGGCGTCGCAGTTCCTGGCACAAAAGCCGTTGGCTGATAGTATGCCAATAGTATACCAAATGGGTGTTTCTTAGAATAGGGGAACCAAAAAAATGGTTGGTTTATTACTATAAATGATTAGAATAGGATGATTTGGGGGTACCCCTATTTTGAGAAACCACCAAATAGAAGCAATAGATTCAATAGAGAGTACGAGTACTGTAATATATCAGGAAAGATAGTATACACAGTATACCAAAAGTATACCAATACTGGTCAGTACTACTGCCAATAGGTGGTTAGGATACCAACAGCATATTCTAATGTGCTTTGGTGACCGACATGTGAACAAATGCCTATCAAAATCGAGTTTCTGTTGCCACGGATGTAGTTTTGATGTCGTTCTGAACCCCTGCTGTACTGTTTTGGTCTAGACACAAGTGAGCAGCCAAGGCCACTCAGTGAGCAGCCTATGCCTGCAGAATTTTTCACATGTCGTTCTGATGTCGTTCCCCAAGAAAAGGTCGCTGATAAATTCCCACTAGGGGGGCTGTCTTCCGAACGCATTTGGAGAAGAAACAATTATCAACCCCTGTCCGGCTGACCAGGCCCTCCTCGTGACATCTTCCAGGTTAAAGTGAAGTCCTGCCCCAAAATGCGCGGATGGGCTTCCCCGTTTGGGCTTTCCCGTTTGACATCGTGGTAGACGACCCGTTTCCTCTGCTGCCATAGCTCTACAGCCAAGATATGGGGCATACATTTTTCCAAACTTGTGGAACCCTTTGACATAGATGTGCACATTTCTCGAATATGCATCATCAAACATGTCCGCCTCAACCCGGACGTTCGCCCACACCCATAAAGCGGCACTGCAATGGAGGATGTTGTGCGAAGTCAAGATGGCTTAGAGAAGTTGCAAAACCACTGGCAATACGCAGTGATTTGTGGTTTAGGACTTTAGGGTTTACGGTTGAAGGTTTTAGGGTTTATGGTTTAGGGTTTAGGGTTTTAGGGTTTTAGGGTTTAGGGTTTTAGGGTTTATGGTTTAGGTTTATTAACTTAGAAACTCAAAAACAACGGCCCTGCGCAGGAATTTTAACGTAGGGAAATGCTCCAAGTCAAGCGCGGGCAAACGTCAGGGTTCCCGCGAACATGTCTTACATGCAGACTTATGATGGTCGGATTCTTTCTGGCTGAGGTGCAAGAAAATTGGTTCAGCTGATTCAAACAAATACCTGGTGGTGGCTATTGAATGGTAAAGGCCAGGAAGCACCCAGTTGGTGATGGTCAAAGCGCTGCATAGTGGAGAAATAATGCTGGTTAAACATCATTGAGCAGCCCTATTCACCGGTGGCAACTATGAACCATGACATGACGATCATGAACTGTTCTCAACCATAATTAAGGTCTGTCTGCATTGATAAATATGATAAATCATAATTTGCCTGCCATCAAATATTCTCAACTTTTTGAGCATTAATCAAACAGTACAAAGCGTTGCTCATCAAGTAGTGTTGTTTGGTTAATGCTCAAAAGAATTGACGAACAATCTTAACGCTCAAACAGTTGGCTAAGAAGAGTCATATAGCTACAGGATCGGTCAATATCATATCAACCACAATGGGGGATAGTCACCGGCAACACTCGGGGAATACGTGTCAACCGTATACCGTGTCATGGCTGGTGATCACCGGTTTTCCGACCGAGCCATGGCCCAGGGCCCGAAACTACTGACGCTATTCTTGGTTGGTGGTTGTAAGCCGCAGTCAATTAGTGGTTACAAATGGTAATGGTTAATAGTGGTTAATCGTGGTTGACACTGGTGAAATTTAGGTAATAATGTTTCATAATGGTCGATAATCGTGATCAACAATGATTGTTCCAGGTTGGTGGTTGCAAGCAGTGGTCAATTTTGGCTCGTAATCTCAGCCAGCCATTTATAGAGCTGAGCCAAGATTCGCACTACCCATCGCCAAATATTTTTTGGCCATCATTGAGCCATCATAAACCATGAATCACCCATCATAAGCCACTGTTTACCCATTATAAAAGATAATTCACTCATCGTAAACCATCATTAACTCATCACACATCATGATTGAACATGATATATTTACCATTATCAAGCACTATTTACCATCATTTGCCCTTGATAATAAGGCACTACGAATCATCCTTCGTCATGACAGCCTGTTGCAGGGCCATGCAACGCTCCCTTGCACCCACATTGGACAACCGTGGTGACAAATGTGTTGCCAGTCGTCATTGACCATTCTCAACCATGGTGTAGGCATCATTAAGCCATCATGAAGCCATCATTGCGCCATCATTACGCCATCAGGAAGCCGTCATTGAGACATTACTAAGCTATCATTCACGGTCATGACGGCATCAGGAAGCATCATTAAGCCGTCATGTTTTTCAAGTCATCGATCAGAAGTAGTCCGTGCATAGAGTCATTGTTGATGATTACTATCAAACGTCCTGTCACCCATCAATCAGGACTAACCATAAATCATCCGGGTTTGCTCAAATAGTCAGGTATCGACGAATCGATTCAGAATATATACAGTATCATATCGATAACATCTGCTTAAACCAGTACACCTAGCGATTCTTGATAACGTATCACGGCTACCCATCTGTGATAGAGGTGGCTTGAGTACCAGGTATACAGACTTGATGAAGCCACTGTAAGAAAACACCTCACTAGATCAGAAAGGAAAACCACACCCACCACCACTGCATGGGCAAGAAAAACTCTGTGAGAAAGGAAAATAGCTTGCCAAGCCGAAGGTGAAAGGCGGGGAGGCAAAGGTACGAAATGAAGAAGAACAAGAAAAAGAAGAAGAAGAAGACACAAGGACTGGGAGCACGGTGGCAGTTGGAAAGACCGTTTTGGCAATCTAGAAACCATATATAACTAACATTAACTAACTTTATATAACTATAAATAACCAACATCAAACTGAAAATATTGATAAACACAACTTTTTTGCCAATTCAAAAACCACATGTTCATCACATCCTAAGGAAACTTAAGCCGTACCAGTTCCCAGAAATCCCTTGATCGCATTTGATCGCTTCACCATCCACCTGCGCCACACAGGCGACCCGTCGACCTGCGTGAAAGATGTGTGGAGGCAACGTCCAACCTCGGTGCGTGACGGAACGGTGAAGGATGGGCTTAATAATGCGGTTGTTATATTTGTTGATGGTTGCTTGATGATTAAGTCCCTTAAGCACAGGTTAACACATGTGAATACATGTTAATAATAAGTACAGCTTCATTAGTCGCTAATTGTGACGAATGTTGAATACCAACAGTTGAACGGTTAAAATTAACTCATGCTTGGTTAACTAGGGTGAATGAATGGCAAATAACGGTTAATGAAGCTTGATATTGACAGTCAACCCATGGATGATATTGAGAAATAGGTCATTGATGATCAAGATTGTAGTCGGCAACTTGCAAATAGACAATTCAAAAAAACTTTGGTTTATACAGGCCAATGTTCACAAAGAGAAACATTTTGCAAATGGCTTTTTACTGGTTGATGATGGCTGATTGATGCCCATGATGAAAAAAATCGATGGCTAGCAATAGTTGATTCAATTAATTGTTGCTCAACAATTGATTATATAATGCATGGTCAATAGTTGAAGGTGGTCGCTGAACGGTCAATAGTTGCTGATAATTAATGCTTGTATACAGGATCGATAGTGCTTCATGACGGTTTGAATGGCTCCTACAGGCAAGACAAATCCAGAAGAGGGAACGAAAACATGAAACAATAACAAATACAAACCATCGATCAATGCAACATTCTTACTACCGCTTGATTTATAAAAGGCCAACAACTGATAAATAAAGGAGCAATTGCCGATCATATTTCCAGCAGCAAACAATCTTCATTTAAAGATTTGTGATGGCTGATGATGGTTGAGTCATGTATATACATCTGGCAACCATCTTCAACTGGCCAGTGTGCTAGGGAAGCCACCAATTGGTTGCTGTTGCTAGTCATCCCCTAACGATTGAACCAGGCCCAACTACATGGTTCACAAGAGGCCACCGCGGCAAGTCAACCATGGCAATTCAAGTTGTTCAAAGCGTTGTAGCCCCTGCATTTTTATCAAGCAACCATCATCAGGATTAATGGCAAATCCATATTAAACCACCCCCAGTTTACCAGCTCAACAGCTAGTGTTTATCCCAAATCTTGGTGGTTTATCAACACGGATCTACCACTCATCGTGATACCCCCAAGCTGTTGAAGCAGCTGCATCCGGGCCCCATGTCTGCAGCCAGAACTGCCCCACACCCAGCCTCCCAGCGCATCATCGGCCTAAGTGCATCGAATCTTGCGTATGAAACAGCGCCACAAGCTCGAGCTGGATTTCATGATCAGCGATGGTTGTATTGGGAATCCAATGGAATTAAATGATTTTCAAATGGTTTCAAATGATTTAGGATTTTTCATGATTTTTCAATTCAGCTATGGTTGAATCATCAAATTGATGGTTCCGAATGGTTTTAGGAATCCAATGGAATCCACGGGAATTCTGAATCGATTGTTTCGCGGCGATGTCTTTCGAATAGCATTCCATCTACGGATTATACGGATAGATTAAGTATAAGGATTATACGATAGATTAAGTGTAATATACATATATGTATTAAAAACATATGTATATATATATATACATCAATTGGTATACATCAATTGGTATACAAACATGTTTTAGATATAGGTAGCGAGCAGGGTTATAACATGCTATTATGAAACATCACATAACCATCCTGAAGTAGATAGACTATCAAATTGGACCATGCCCGGTAGGCAAATTTTCTACCTATTCCAAAACAAGAGTATGCCATGTGCGTTAATGTTGCTTGATCTAGGGACGTCATTTGTGAATGGAGACGACATCCACATCACAAACCTTGATCAAATTTGCCCACCCTGAGTCACCACCACATACCACCACCATCATAACAGTCCAGCTTCCATCACCATGATAATCTCCCACTGCCATGATTGTATTCCGCCAAGGATGATACTGTTTCACAGCGAAAATCGCGTTAGCACTAAATGTTCCCCTGCCACTCTACTGCTCCACATGCATGAAACGGTTCCACTACCATGATGAGGTCCCACCGCCTGCTCCACCACCATGATAGTGTTTGCTCATGTTGCTTGACAACCTCGGCTGACCTTGTTGCCATTTTTCCTGGTAGCTCTGTCCAATGCAAATTAACACTGCGATTCCATGAACTAGCCGTTTTGGCTGTAGTGGACATCAAGCTTTTCCATGCCCACAGGATTTTGCTCTTATTCTTTGATTTCAACAGCAAATTAATCAACATCACAATGAGATTTCCCATGAAACTGATTGTTTACTTGTCTATTCTATACATGATCGTTTCCCAAAATAGTAAGTCCCCAACATGGCTGGTTCATTACAAAAAATGCTTACGAAAGAATGATTGGGGGGGTTCCCTGTGACTTGAGAAACACCCACATTACATTACTGGTCGGTGGTTTAAACCCCTATGAAGAATGTGCTTGTCAACCAACCGTTTGCTAATGATTACTAGGGAAAATAAAAAATGTCAATCAAACCACCAGCCAGTAGTTGTCCAACCATTGTTGGTTGGTTATTCTCCCCCATTGTTAACCATTGAAATCACCATTGCTGGTTGTTAACAACCAACCAGATTATGTCATTCTCAGCCTCTCCAAGGGTTTTCCCAGGAACCGAGGCCACCAACTCCCTGGCGGACCACGTGACGGCACGTGGCGGCACGTGGCGGCGGGCGCCCCGGGTGCCCCAGCGAATTCTAAGAAGAGCCTGCTGCCGTCCAACAAAGTGGCTGCCTCAGGTGGTGCCCAAGCTGATCTGATGGCCAGTCCAATGAGAACCAGCCAGTAGGTGGTTCTCAAGCCACAGGGAACCCCAAAAATGGTTGGTTTCTGAAGTTTGTTAGCTTTAATATCAAATGCCTAATAAGCAGGATGATTTGAGGCTACCCCTATGACTTGAGACACCATTGTCAATGAGGAGCCAACCAGCTACCAACCTCATGGATTGATTGTGATTGAATAATCTGAGTATGTCTAGACAATTATTGTTTCATAGTGATTCTTGACTTATGACCGTCCTCCAGTCAATCATCATCAATAGTCATTTGATTGACTATGATCAATAGTGGAATAGCCAATATTAATAAGGAACCAACCAGCTATTCACCGACGGTTATGATTCTCATTGCTATTGGCACCAAGTAACCATTGCCATTAATGGAAGCAACTGCCATTCCTGATAATGTATGATAACCAATACTCATGAATTATTATCAATAACACTATCAGTATTGATAACCAGTCATGGCTATCATAACCTAGCAACTGCCATTCATTGATAACCAACAGTCATTATTACTGGGGAAACCAACCGGCTATAGGGCTAGCAAAGATCATGTGGTCCAGGCGAATAAGCTGCTGATCGCGGATGTGGCTGATGGAATTCTGCCCGTCACAGCGTGCTGCGATCACCAACGTGACCCAACATTTACTGTTGCAGCAACCAATATCCCAAATGATTAATCATTATCAATGCTTACGAACACCATCTTGATCCATCAAACTCATCCAACGAGTCAAATTCGATCCAACTCATCCAACTCATCCAACTCATCCAGCTCCTTCATCCAACTAGATCCAACTAGATCCAACTAGATCCAACTAGATCCAACTAGATCCAACTCACCAATATCCACCCAGATCCACCCAGATCCACTCAGCAAACACGCCAGGTCCGGCCCTCACTCTGCCAAGGCACAGAGTGACGCTCCAAGACGTGGCCCGGACGACCATTCCACTGCAACCAACGCAGTCGAAACGGCCAAGTCGTGGCCCGGGCAGACCTGGTGGGGGTGGCGCCTTCCCTGTAAGAGGACCAGTGATTCGATGGATGCGGAGTTGCTGTAGAAGTGATGAGTGATGGATGTGGAGTTGATGGATATGGATACGGAGTTGATGCTGTAGAAGTGATGGATGTGGAGTTGTGATGACTTCGTTCTACAGCTTGTGACTGATCACTGATAGCATGGACCCATGAGACATCCTACGCTTCAGAGTCCATGCTCAACCCAGCGCAAGCCGTGACGACCACTGAGCCCTGGGCCCTTGATTCTCGAAGAGCTTCCGCAGCAAAAGGTAGAGAGCCTCAGAATGAGAATCGGGCTCTAGAGGGGAAGAAAATTGGGATATGGATATAGAAGAAGAGAGTTCTGCTGAGTGTATAGATCTTCTATGCCATAGAATCTTCTGAGAGAAGCTCCTGTATAGAAGAAGCGTCAGGGGTAGAGGCGGGTCCGATGCTTGTGATACCAGGGTTCGACCTTGACCCTGAGATACCCTAGTTCTGATGCTCATGATACTAGGGTTCTACCCTACCCTTCGCCATGCCATTTGATAGTTTCATGACTTGTTACGATGTTATATGATGTTATGATGGATATGAACATGATACCATCTGATGGTCGGTTGTTTGTTGATCCCCTCATCATTCCGTCGTATTCTGTGGCTACGATCTCCACCAGCCGAGGATGTTTCGATGGTACCCATCACGTCTCCTCGACTCATCTGGACACCAATGGACACCATCAACAAACATTACTTGGCAGTGGTCATGAGCTGGTTGGGAGGTTCCAGTTCACCAGTTTCCCCGAACCTGTGATTTGAAGGAGTGAAATTCACAAGTTGAAGGGTCTGTTCCATACCTAGGAATCACACCAGTGAAGCCAACTCACCAAAAGTAAGATTTGAGAATGTACTTTGAATCATACTAGTGAACTACATGTTCATGAATCACCTGGGTGGTTTACAACTTATCATGCTATTTGGAATGTACCTGGGATGATGTGGATCACAAAGCCAAAGCCCCTTGCAATGACAAGCGCACGGAAGCTACCCTATGTTTGCGTACACCACCTATATACAACATAGCTGATCATTCCAGTGCCGACATACACTATCAATCATTCACATATGGGGGGTTCTCAAAATATGGAACCCCCAAAATCAATGATTTATCATTATAGATGGTTAATCTAGTAATATTAAATAATGTAGGGGTACCCCTATGACTTGAGAAATCACTATATACCCTAGGATAGCTGGTATGGATCCTCCTGGTATGACCATGAGTACGGTGAGCCGTTTTCCCCAACGACGTGGCTATGGTGGGCAATGATTCACCTGCAACGGTTGATTCATCGATGTGGTTGATGACTATTTTGCCCTTTCCGTGTGGTAAAAGAGTCATCTCTTGGTGCAAAAGAGGAACAGTTATACAATCCAGCAGCTGCAAACAGAGAAAAGCAACTCAAGGTTGATGACTAGCCAAACAAACAAATGGTTGACCAACATGGTTTATCGTCATGACCAATATGGTTATCCACACAATGGTTGATGACTAAACCATGATGGACGAACTTCCATGATAAGAACATGGTAGGGGAACATGGTTTCTACCAACGTGGAAGCAACTTGAATGGTGGTGGATGTGGTTGATTCATTGGTTGATGCTTAACATGAGAGGGGAACATGAAAAAGAGGCTTGGCAATGGTAGGGTGGTTGGTGACCGATGATTACCCACCATCAGCCAGTTATCATCTACAAAACTGATTCATTGTTCAAATCGTGATGGAACATCTTTTTGTGCCGCTGTCAAAGGAGTTAATCCGCCATGAATCAGCTGGTCATACCATTGATGCAAGAATGCGTCGATGCAATTTAAACGACATCAACATGTATCTTATAGGTTTGACCAACCCCTAGCGCCCACCTCCATGTATCTATACTATAGGTGGGCACTAGGGGTCGGTGACGGCTATCTATACAACCGCATATCCATCACAGTATATGCATCGGACCACTTGAAACACCCTGGGGCCCGGCGCATCCTGGCGCGGCCCAGTCCCGGCCCCACCTTCACCCGCAAAATCGGATCCGGGAAACTGTACCTCGATCGATGCTCAGCTCGGCTGCGCTGCTAAGTTGGTTAAGCAGTGGACGTCACCAGTTGTGATAGAGCTACACTTGATGGTTAGTAGTGGTTACACACTTAAGTGTTGTAGTTGCTTAAGTGCTTAGTAAACACAGATGGTTGTGTTAGAGCTCTTAATTAGAGCTGCTTAGTAGTGGTTCGTAATTGTGAATGATAGGGAATTGTAACCAACAACAATACGTAAGCAACTACCCCTCTGGTAATTTGACATGGCAATGAAAAATTCATCCTCAATATTTGCCATTGCCATGTTAAATTACCGGAATGTAGTCATAGGTTTGGCCTTGTCGCCCTGGTGGTATCTTCTAACCATCCAAGTGGAAAGCTATCACTGATGTGGATACCACCAGTCGTGGGGATGCATCATTCT
Source organism: Symbiodinium kawagutii (assembly GCA_009767595.1). Taxonomy (NCBI): domain Eukaryota; class Dinophyceae; order Suessiales; family Symbiodiniaceae; genus Symbiodinium; species Symbiodinium kawagutii. The sequence continues at coordinate 247,317 of VSDK01002342.1, read as the reverse complement.
TGGACAAAGCCGCTTGGTGGCTCATGAACCAACTTGTAACCATGGGATCAAATATTTCTGCGAAAATATGTACAAATGCACCCCTGCACGTATCGATTGTCTTGTCATATCTACTGTATAAGGAATTGTGTGCAAAATATGAGCACGTACATACCATATATACACCTGATGAAATATCTGCACATGTATAATATGCATATACACAAAATCACAGTACATATAAACATGCATGTACACATGAGTTGAGCTACAACTTCTTCTGCTTCTTTCAACATTCCTTATCTTTCCGGACCTTGATTTCCCTGCAGTCTCACAAGGCTGGGAAGTTGCTCATTGTGAGTCAAAAACGATCCATTCAACTGCACTGCTGATGAACAATCCGAGGTAAATACAAGAAAAGGAACATGAGAAACTGGTTGGTGGTTCCAACCCATCTCAAGACACTAGTCAACTAGGTAATCGACCCCAGGTATGTTTGAAAAAAACACAGTATACTGGAACCTACCAGTAACGTGTGTATACATGTGTCACCAATTATATTTACATTAATTACATCCATTTCTTAGGATGCTCAACACCAATGCTGAGCTATGGATAATTATCTCATATCGAACACGATCAAACCACATTGCCGTGAGTATCACCTGATTGGGTCAACTCAAAAATGAACATCCCAACGGCCGAAAGCCAAGGTGCAATGGTATTCGAAGGTCGTGGCCCCCTAAGCGCACGATGATGCCTTTCCTTGGATGCCACCAATGATCAGGGCGCTGAAAGCGGTACCCGGATGCAGTTCTTCAGCATTCAGGGCTTGAGCTTCCGGCGAATCGCTGCTTGAACAGTCGCAGTTCCCAAGTCTACTGCAGCGTTTAGAAAGAAAACAACCACTTGGTCCTGCAACTCAATTGTTGGTTGTGATAGGTTGTGATTGACTATTGCAACTATTGGCCGGCTATCATTGTAAACCATTACAAGACTTCAATGGCGAGAAGCCAGCAGCTGACCATTTTCCAGCTGCTCAATGTTCGAACGTCCCCGCTCCAACCCGGAGTCTCTTGTTTTCGATGATTGTTTACCAGGTGGTGCTTTCCCGTTGGACAACAGCTCAGCAACAACAAATACCGGCAACAACAGTTGTTTGGTACCCAATGTGTAGGAGTGACAGCAACAACAATAACAACAACAACAACAATAATATAATAATAACAACAACAATAATCTATTGCGTTTCACTATCCCATATACCAGTGCTGGGTACCAAAAGTGGAGAATGGTTCATATAACCATTAACAATCAAGCTCATAGTATGAATCATTGAGATCTTGTTGATAAGCACCAATCATTAACAACTGACCACGATCAACAAACAACCAACAGCCTGGACTTGCTTTGTTTGTTGGTTGAGAATGGTTGCTAGCCATCACTGATTGGTGGTTGCAGCTCAAAAACATCAAACCAACAACTCCAAAAATTGGAGGAAAAAATGCCAAAAACCACCAGCCTATCTTTTGGTTACATGGCTCCTTTGCTACCCCTTTACAAGGTTCCTCCTAACCACCAACCACCAACTGGATATACAACCGACAAAACTCGTCCAATTTCCGGCTTCCTTGGTCCCCAGACCTGCTCGCTGCATTTAGCTTCACAAAAGTCTGCCAGCCCAAGCATCCTAAAACATCAGCCTGACGCCAAGGGGATGAGTTGAAGAAAGGTGAAGTGGCCATCCCATCGCCATCAATCCCAATGGTTTACCCTATGAAATCCGTATGAAATCATAAACATTATCCGATTCATGGCCATTGCCACGATGCTTGTTAACCCTTAATATCCCGTTCGCCATCAATAGTTTGTTCACCAACTGCTAATGATCCTGCAATCACCTATTATTGGTTTGACTGGCAGTACCAGGCCGTTGGTGGTTTCAACTCATATGAACAATTATTAGTCAACCACCCATTTGCTAACAATTACTAGGGAAAAACATGTTTGAACATGTTTGAAACCACCAACCAGTGCCCAGGAAACTAACCCCACACCCTCGTTGAAGAAGGCATGAGAGCCTCGATGACTGAGAGGTATCCTAGCACGCTTGATCATCAGGGCAAATAGCCTCAACGACAAAACCAGCGAATTTTTGGTCCCAAATAACCTTCCGCCCCGATGTTGATAACTGCTCAAGAACCACTAAGATTGGCTCATCATTGACCATTGGCTGATATCAAAAACCCGCGGTGAAGTCATTACAGACCATGAATCGACGGTACTATTTGACCATTGCGGCTAGGGAAAGCCTCATAGACTGATAGACTATATTCTAGCTTTCTCTTGCAGCACGCCTGAGCAATGACGTAGTGTTGCCTTGGCCGCAGCACCAGGGTCATGTCTAGTCAGTCTAGTCATGCGCAGTGCGAAGTCCTAAGCCAACTTACGACTCATGCGGGTGGCCATGTGGAGGAAACGATCTTCTTTTGATGTCCAACATGGCCATTGAAGTGACTTGATCATCAATATTTTGGTAGTCACTGGCAAACAGTTTGACAAACAGGCCATAGAACGAGATCTCTGAGAAAGAAACAGCGCCCGGTCAAAGGCAACATGGATGATGACAACCGCACCTACAAAGGTGGGATCATGACCCTGTAGAAGGCTCCAAAAATGAGATTGTCATATGATTGAGATTCTGCTGATAGCTGCCGACAACCAGCAAAGCAACTTCATGATCAACACTGCTGGGCTAGCCTCTGAATATCATTCCTTTCAGTAGGTATGAAAGCCCACTCAGCCAAGTGGCAGTACCATATTCCCCTGATAAAGCGTTGATCCAAGCAAACAAAAAACATCTTTGATCATGTAATGGTAGCTGTTGCTTGTCCAAACCCCTGGGAGGTGTAGCGGCAAAAACATGAGAGCAACTAAACAAGATACACATGAAATCATAACAATGAGACAGCTCAAGCCAAGAATGGTCGAAAGTGGGACATGTGGAGCACTTTAAGACCCCTGAATATCCCTAAGTTCCCCAGAACCAACCGCTGCGGTATGGCTGAGTCAAAAGAGTATTTGCTGGCTCAATCCACATCCAAACGCCGCAGGTACATGCAAAAGAATAAGTATAATACACATATATTCATATTGATGATAGGAGATGCGTTCATCATTGTGATCACATCTCACTACTACTACATCACATAGTAAAAGTAATCATTGTTATCACATTTCATTCTAAGCAACAGTAATAGTAATCAATTAATTGTAATGGTATTCTTACGCGCAATTCCCACCCTTTGCCCGGAAACTTGAACATTGTACCACAGTATAACATTCAGCAAGTTGGAGAAATTACGAAAACGTTGGCTATACGCAGCGATTTGTGCTTTAGGACTTTGTGGTTTACAGTTTATGGTTTTAGGGTTTAGGGTTTAGGTTTTTAGGGTTTTAGGGTTTCAGGGTTTGAGGGTTTGAGGTTTAGGGTTTACAGTTTTTCGGTTGAGAAGCAAAAAACAGCGGGCCTGCGCAGGAATTTGAGGGTCCAGTATGACAAGCGATTGTGCACTTGTAAGTTTCCGGGCAAAGGGTGGGAATTGGTCGTATTCTTACTATATCATCAATACTGTTACTATGACTTCCAAATAGCGAACTATTACTTTCAAACAGTGAATCATTACCAATTATAATGTTAAACTCGGTGCTGTTCATGAAGAGCCGGATCTGTTGGATGACGACGTTGGAGAATCATCAGCCGTTTCCGGTGATGCGAACGATGCGCGCCGCCATCGAGGGACTCATCAGCTGGCTGGATATACTTCAGCAAGAAGGCATGTTCTCGCCACAGCACTGGTTCCTGTTTTCACCACGCGCCAGGAAAGCTGCCCCAGTTTGGGGGAAGGGAATCGTGATCCGAAGGCAGAATTGATTGGGAATAATGACATTTGTATATATTTGTTATTTCCGGTTGCTGATGGTTCTTAATAGTGATTCGTTTATTGCTATTGTTTTTAAGAATATGGATGAATATGGGGTATGAACATCATTCATGGTTATCGATGTATTGCAACTACTAGTTCTCAATAGTGGAAATCAACATGAACATAGATATCACTGCCCGGTATCCAATAAGAATGTGCATGAAGCATTGAACAACTTATATGATTGTAGTGACGGACACCCACTTAGAAACGTCTTTTTGCAAAACACTGCGAAGCAAAACGTTCTATAGGTGGGTGTCCGTCACTAGGGATACTTACGAATGGTTATCACTCTCAAGAATAGTTGGTTACTTACTTTACAACTGCTGATCATCAACATGAACATCCCTAAGTTGCTTGGTTCCAACGTTGGAACTTCCAGTGATTCAAATCCTGGACTTCCTGGACTCTCAGTGTGCAGGGAGGTGCACACTGTGTTCGTCGCAGGTGGTGGCTGCCCAGGACTGTTGTTATCGTTGGTGTTGGTATCACTGTTGTTGTGTTGTTGCTGTTCTTGGTGCTGTCGTTCTTGTTTCGCTTGTTCTTGTTGTTGATGTTGCTGCTGCTGTAGTTTTGTCATGACTAGTTGTGGTTTTTGTTGTTGCCACTGCTTCCATTGCTCTGGCTGCTGTTGCTTTCGTGAGTGATGGCCCTTGAATCTGTATATGTGCACACGTTACTTTAGTGTGGTTTCATTTAACGATCATCGGTGCACAACGCTAAACAAAGATCATACCAAATCATTCACGAAAAGAGTGAGGCAAACAATGGTTATGGTTGATTTGGCTCCCACCAATCTAGCAGAAGTGTTGAACAACTTGAATCTCGCACTCACCAGCCGCTGGCACCTGGCAGGCCCTTCGAAGCTTGCGACAAATCTGGGCACAGCACGACGACCTCAGCGTGGCGTCGCCTGTGAAATGCGCAGTATCAATAGGATATGCTGGCGATTTCACAGTGGTCAGTGTAGCAGCAACAGCAGGAGGAGGAGGAGGAGGAGTAGGAGTAGGAGTAGGAGTAGGAGTAGTAGTAGTAGTAGTAGTAGTAGTATTAGTAGTAGTAGTAGTAGTAGTAGTAGTAGTAGTAGTAGTAGTAGTAGTAGTAGTACTAGTAGTAGTAGTAGTAGTAGTAGTAGTAATAATAATAGAAGTTGTTGTTGTTGTTGCGGTAGTAGTTGTTGTTGTTGTTGTTGTGGTAGCAGTAGTAGTTGTTGCAGTAGTAGTAGTAATAGGTAGTAGTAGTAGTAGTAGTAGTAGTAGTAGTAGTAGTAGTAGTAGTAGTAGTAGTAGTAGTAGTAGTAGTAGTAGTAGTAGTAGTAGTAGTAGTAGTAGTAGTAGTAGTAGTAATAGTAGTAGTAGTAGTAGTAGTAGTAGTAGTAGTAGTTGTAGTTGTTGTTGTTGTTGTTGTTGCTGTTCTTGTCGTGGTTGGATCAACCAGTCATCACTGAGACCTACAGTGGTGAACACTTCTCAAAACCAAATGTCCTCGATACTATGACGATGGCTTGCAATAGAGTATCCAGTTCGAAAACGTGGGTGTAGAGGATTTTTTGATGTATAGATATTCTATGTTGGTTCATCGTGAACAATCGGTGATGTAGTGATGCCATCTGCCACGTATGTAATGCGCGTATTCAACGTAGGTGTGCCCACTACACATGGTTTGAAAAATCATCGTTCAGGTTTTGGCTTTGAGCACCGGCCCTTGATTTATTTTATTCCTGGGAGGTAAATTATCCAAATGCCGCCGGCATTGTTCGGAGGCTGACGTCATCACAAATGGACCTGCACTCACGCTGGAAAAAAATGGTGGATTTGGGGGTACCATGGGGTACCCATTTTAAGAAACCAAGATATGGTGATTTCGCTTCAGACGCGTTGAACCTCACAATTGGTGGTGTTCCTCCTCAAAAAACTATTACGTGGAGATGTCTTGGAGTGGCCAAAGCGATATGTCCAAATGACTGTTTTGCAGCCAGTTTTGACCATAGATTCCGACGATGCATTCTGGTTGGTTTCAACATCTTGAAACACGTGCTGTGCTGGTTCAGATCTTTAATCACTCCAGGTAGGATAGAATGATATAGAACATATCCATACATATCCAGTATATGTTTGACCACCACCAAGTGTTCACAATGTCCAAGAGTATTGAACATCTTCTACCCTCTGCAGCTTGACCTTCCGGAGAATCTACTTCTTTTGGATGATCTTACCTTTACCAGGTCAAACTCCCAAATTTGCCAGTCAGTTCAACCAGTTCGCCACCTGTGCAAATTGCCAGTACTAATTCCAGTGGGCGATGATTGTCTTTGGACAATAGTGGCGCCATGGTGATTAATCAAATGTCTCAACACATCACAATGGATCGTATTGTTGAAGATTGTTTAATTAAGCAACCTTTGAACAAAAGCCATGCCTTCATTCATATTGTTGATTCAATTTTCACCAAACTCATGAATGACATCAAATGGGATCACTCTACGGATTGAAATCACATTCAGCAACTCCTCATATTGGATCACTACCAATCCACAGGCAGACAATGACAAACAAAACCACCTCCGCGGAACGTTCAAACCCAGGAGCTCCCTCACCCCGTTGAACGCGAACAAAGGTATGCTCCAAACCAGCCTCAGCGCATCGTGCTGTGCTGCAGTGGTAGGGCATGGGCTCAGCGAACAGCGTAGGCTCCAGGCAGGAGCACGTCCACGATTTCTCGCTCATCATGCCTTGGTAAAGGCACAGTGCTGGTTGGAAGGTGGCACTCACCCCGGCATGATGAGTTCACCAACCAACCCTTGGCTAATGTGACTTAGGAGTTGGTTCAATGAACCCACCAGTTACAGTAGTATTAGTTCACCAGCCACCCAGTTGGTTATCAATGTTGAGGAAAATCAAGAGCTTCAAACAGCCAACCGGGCTGGTGAAAGAGTGTTGGCACCTCTTGGCGTTGACTGATCCAATGCCAGAACAACCAAAGGGTTTTGACACTCAGCTGGGCTATGGTGCCGCTGAAAAGCTGCGAGACCTTGCGGAATGTGCCTACTCTGAGGACTTAATGATCGTCTCTTAGAACCGAGAACCCCGGAATCATCAGAAAAGTAAACAATTCTTGATTACCAGTCAGTTTTGATCTCATTTGATCTCCCAATTCTCAGAAAAGAGCCAACCAGCGACAGAGCAAATTTGCTTGAAACGGAGTGATGAAAAAAATCACAGAACCAGCTACTGGACGTGTATCAGAGAGCATGAGAATCCATCTCTATTGGTGGGGACAAGTCATAATCAACCAACCAAAAGATGGGTATAGGTGAACATCCCAACAAACTAGTTTGGTCATCTATGGGATCTTCACCAGGTGTGCGGGGGTTATGACCCACAGCATCTCACGGCCATATCTTATATCAACAAAACAGCCCTTGATATCTAAAAACAAATCTGCCCCCAAAAGCACGCGGCGACACGAGGCTCTGACATTGGCTCCGTCCGACAATGCACGTTGGGTCCTTAAAAAATTCGATCCGTTGGGGTCCGAAGCCAAGGCCGAGTGCAATGTTGACGACGCATCGTCGTGTACTGGGTCACTGCCCATTATTTCACTGTTTTTCATGCCACCAGGTCTGGAGGCTTCAGCATCCTAAGCTTGAGGAAGCCATGATCCCAACAGCAGCCCTTGATGCCAGCTTGTTTCGGGGTTTCAATATCTTCGATCCGATGTCAGTTGCCTTCTGTGGCTCAGCGTTCCTAACTAAGTCTGCGAGCCATGGGAGAGCAGTGGACACACGGCGGAGTCGCATAGCCACCGTTGTTGCAATTGGAAGACATGGCCATCAACGTTGGCCATAGTTCATCCCAGGAACTAGCATTAACTGGTTGGTTCCAACCCGTCTGACAAACATCCTCATCAATCAACCCTCCCAAATAACAAAAAAGAACATACAACAACATGTCCATCAAACCACCAACTGTAGTTCTATACCCTTGCTTGTAAACGGCTGAACCGTTTAAGATAACCTGAACATGTCGATCATGCAGAAGTAATCCTTGTGGTTATATGTGGTTAGTTCACCCACCTGGTCGTAGGCCTACGCCTGGAAGACGAGTTGCATAGCAACTCATTCGCTGAGCCACCCCGTCATGAAAACTTTAGGCTTTTGGATTTGATCATTTAATAATCAGAAAGGCTTGTTGTGAGCGCCGAAATGCCTGGTTGGATCTGGTTGGTGGTTGAACCACCCCGTCATCAAAAATAGAAAAGCTTGTCGACTAACCATTTGTGAACAATTGCGTTTGGGAAAATAACAATGGCAATCAAACCAGCAACCAGGTTAGGACTGAGATCGGGATTGGTTTTGGATGAAGGTCTCAGTGGCTATGCAAAGTCACCCAGTTGAGAGTGACCTGTTTGGCAGATTGAAGGGCACACCTTCCTGTTAGTCCTGAGGACTTCATCTGAGAAATGATGCAACTGGTTCGAACCACAATAAACCATTCAAACCACATCACCTCACCATTCATCCTAAACCACAAGCTGATATCCTATGGCACAGGAACACCTTTCCTCACTTTCTTCGCACAAACATTTTGGGTATTGAACCTGCCCAAATGTCAATACCAATTGAGCTCTTGCAAAAATTGGCTTTTCATCCGGGCACTGCAACAAAGGCAGCCTCCAAGGTATTGCCTCCCGGCCAGTACCCCCACAAAATGATGATCGAATCGTTCCACCGGAACATCACGGGACAGTTTCTCTGTTAAGGATTGCCCACAAATCTCAACTTACATCCTTAAGTATATTTGCCTCAAGGTCGTGCCTTGTATCCTTACCCCAAGGCTTCCAAGGTGACAACCAATCCCCAACGCGGCTTCCAAGGACCTGTGCAGCAGTTGCAACAACATTTTTCACCTGCGCGGCGCTCGTTCGATGACCTGCGCGCCGGAGCCGGCGTGGCGCTTGCGCTAAACTGACTGGGGATCTTGGGGAGTGCAAGACTGTTGGACATAGCCTCATCGAAAAATTAGGTCGTTGACCTTGTCATACCATTGACCATTGACCAGTTATGACTTGATGAGGCTCGAAAAATTTAGTGGTTGACCTTGTCATACCATGATTGACCATCGAACATCATTGAACAACTCCAGTCTTGACCATCAGTAAAGTTATGATGAATTAATGCATTGCTTAATTAGCATGAAGGCAGGAAGGCTGTGAAACACGCGGGTATAATACACCCTCTGTCAGCAGTGCAAGTATTCACAATTAGTGATTGTGTTGGCTATTATCCCTAAAATCACAAAGTAGTAACCATGAATTATTGATTGTGGTTGGATGTGGTTGGTTCTTATCCACCATTGAACCAATTCTGAACATGCTCAAATATCATAATTCCTGCCGTATCCATGGATAAGCATTAGTAAACTGGAAAAAACGTCAGAAATGCCCTTTTGCTTAATAACTGCTTAATTATTCTGTATCCACCTGTTGATACTCCACTTCATAATTGACCACTAACCATTGTTATCAACAATGCTCGATCACCATGAATCATGAAACAACAATCACAAACTATCATCAATCATCCTTTCAAAGGAACATACGATGATCAACCATGGCTGATCCGATCAATCCCACTATTTGTCATGGATAGTTGCTTGTTCATTGACCATTTACTATCAACCATTACTTCGACCATATTAAAGATTTCATCCAATGATTAAGCTGCTCATAAAATTGATTCTGTTCACCGTAATGTGATCATCAGCATTACAAGATGCATATGAATAGACTATCATCCACTGAGATCGGCAATTGAAACCTGTTGATCTGAACCTGGGATTTGTTTAACACGCACATAGCTTCATATGGCTGTGGGTCAGTTCACCCTGTAGCCCTGGTGTACCATCATTGCCTATTCTACTCCAGATACAATTGTTGTTCACTATCCCCTATTGTCTCGCTGGCTTATGGATCCCTTGTCAAAAAGTTTAGTTTTTACTGGGTATATGATCGGTACATGGGAGATCAATCTGCAAAAACACTAAAAGCCTAAGTTAGCGCCTGAACCCAGTTATTGTTGGTTGACTCCTTGACCCATAGCCATATGGCTATGGGTCAAAACCTATGGCTATGGGTCAAAACCCTGTACCCCTAGTTCCCCCATCATGAATCGTTGTTTTCCATATAGTTTGTTGGTGGTTCTCCCCCGTTAGTTGGTTGATTAATATTGATCCATAGCCATTTCTAGTTGGTATATATCCCCCATTCAATTGTTAGCTATCATCCCCAACTATTTACCAGCTAAACCAGCCACTATTGGTTGGTTAACAGCTTGACCCAGCTCGCCATATATAGCTGGTATATCCCCTACTATTGTTACGCACAGACCCCGTGGTTTGCCCGGAGGGCAAACCACGACTGTCTGTGCGTGTTGAACATTGCTCGAAGAATCAGTGAGAAACACTGGCTATACGCAGTGATTTAGGGTTCAGGGTTTTAGGGTTTAGGGTTTAGGTTTTAGGGTTTTAAGGTTTTAGGGTTTAGGGTTTTAGGGTTTAGGGTTTTAGGGTTTTAGGCTTCAGGGTTAGGGTTTCTTGATTCTCAGAATTTCAAAACAACGGGCCTGCGCAGGGTTTTGAACAGTTGACAAGACTCACTTCTGGGCAGGTCTTGTGGTCACGGGCAAACCATAGGGTCTTGCCGTATTGTTACTTACGATACCCTATCACCAACCATTCACCTGCTCGGCTTCACCCCATCGTTGTTGGTGCGGCCCGGTCGCGCCTGCGTGGGCAAGGCCAAGGCGGCTGCCAAGGTGGCTCCGCGGTTGGCGGCACGGCGCCAGGTGGGGTCCTGGCGCCGAGGAGAGGCGTCCAGCCCCGGGGGGAAGTGGTGAGATGTGGTGAGATGGACAAAGGTGGTGGTTTCATATGGTTTTTATATGGTTTCTGTATGGTTTTAAATGGTATCTTTATATGGTTTTATATGTTTTCATATGGTTTCTAAATTGCTTTATATGGTTTTATGTCATGTGGTTTTCATGTCCTGAATACAGAGTTGTTTGATGCTTTTTATGGTTGTTTGATGCTTTTATGTGATTTTATCTGCTCAATATAGTGTGCTTTAATGGTTTTTATAACCATTCGATCGATACAATGGTTTTAAGTGATGGTTGATCATGGCAGTTCATGGTTGAGAGAGTGGCTTTATGACAGTTGATCGTGGCAGTTCAGGATTGATATCAAATGTATGTATACATGTATATCTATACATCCATAAGTGTAGTGGTTGTATAATTGTGAATTATGTAAACGTAAGAACAAATACACGTATCCTTACAAATATATTTTTTGGACCAAATTGATATTTGTACCGACCGGTAAAGGATGAACCCCATTAGGCAGTATTGGTATACATAACAGTCAAGAATTAATTTCTACTAGTTAATTAGAGCGGTT
>VSDK01002342.1:224628-235885 GCA_009767595.1 Symbiodinium kawagutii | reverse complement strand
ATTGGATAATTGTACATATTCGCACGGTAGCACCCAAGCAGAACCATGAAGAATTGGTGTTTCCTGATGGAACAACAACAAATCGTCATGTTTTCATGCTTGTGTAGTGTACCTGGAAATGATAATGGACTGCCTGGGAAGCACTCTGAGGACTGGTGATGAACTTCGGCCAGGGTCCGAGCTACTGCATGGACCGGCGAAGTTCGTGAAGCTCTGCTCGAGGGTGGGTTTGAAAGCATACCAACTTGTTGGTGGTTTCAACCCCTGGAAAGGTCAATCCTGTGCTACATGCATGACGGCTTGGAAGTTAGAAGTCTTAAACATATGAGTGTAAATCAAGCATCCCCAATATTTGGGAACATAACAAATGTCAACAAAAACACCGGTCAGTCTTTCAATGAACCGTCAACAGTTGCTAGGACACACAACTCACCATTTTGGGTGAGATATCCTGCTGTTTGGCAGCTTGACAACCAGCCACTGCCTGAAACACCTGTTGCAAACATGGTGGTCGCGTGACAGCGATCGTGTTATGCAATTTTGCTCCATTACCCACTGCAGCATGGGTCTACATATTGGCTATGGGTCAATATTAACCAACCAATAATGGGGATAGTAACCAACAATAATAGGGAAAACCATGGTTGATAGTAGGGGAACCAGGGGTACGGGTTTTTGACCCACAGACATATATTCAATTCATGACCCTGTGGTTCATAGAAGCTGATACTTACATTATACTTACTGTATCAAACACGATTACCATCTTACTTCCATCCTATGGCTCATGAACGCTGCACTGGGTGACGTACCACTGAGTTGTACGTGGCATATAGCCCAGCTCGCCAAATTGCGGGTTGCCACTGGATGCCACTGCTTCAGCTTTACCACAACTGGTAGCTGGTAGCCCAACAGCAACCAGACTGCAGCAACCAGGGGGGGCCAGGTCCCACCTTCCCGCATTGCTGGTGCTCTCCTTTCTAACTCGCTGGGGGCACTGGGCACCCGCCCATGGTGCGCTGTTCGCTGTTCGCTGTTGTCCCGAAGCACACGGCCCCAGCAACCGACGTTTTTTGAGCTTTCGGAAACCCGTGACCGGTATACCACACATTCCTTGAGCGTTGTCAACCATCAATAGCCATGGATGTCCATCAATATACAGGAATGTCCAACTATAAACTCCGTTCCTGGGAAGCATGGTATCCTTGAGCATTCTTATGAAGCATCATTCATCCGACCAATAACTGCTTCGAGTACCTTTGAAGTCAACCATTTCTTTTGAAGGTTGGAATCTGCACGCTGCAAGCTTCTCTGGCTTGCCCCACGTGGAAGAAAATCCACCAAAGGAAGCGCGGCAGGAAGAGGGGCTATGAAAGTTCACCATCCGTTCCAAATATCACTACTGGTGCTACTACTACCGCTAATGAACATGAACAACTACTAAGTACTATAACTATAACCATGACTATGCCGAGTGACGACTGGACCAAGTCACACACTGATTGACTAAAAAGACTACTAATGATAAAACTAGTAGAAATAGACATAGCAACATTGACAGTACACATGCTGTATTTGATGCGTGGACCTGTCATCCAGCGAGCATTGTGTAGGAATCAATAAAGCGGATGAAACATGTGAAACCAATTGAAACCATGTGAGTCTTCATCCGATTTTCATTTGGCAAAAGCATGATGGCAAGATGCATCCTATCCGAATGCAAGAAGTCCCTTAGGGGTTTGCCATGATACCTCTCCTGTTCAAAATATGAAAATGGCTGTTGCAGGACACATGTCACGGGGGAACCTATAGCACACGTAGCTTCACTGTGTTGAAACATTTCATGTATGTGTAAAGGTATACGTGCTACACGTACACCTATAGAATATGAATACGGGGCTAATAGCACATGCTCATCTACTTCATTGTACATATGTTCTGGTTGGTGGTCATAAGCGTAGATAATCATCCCAGGTATGGTTAGAAATTAACCAAAAAAACAAGAACCAGTGGATATTCTTGCTGCAAATGGCGACTGAAGAACCAATCTGGCTTTCGTTCCGGAACATCGGACCAACTACCCATTGCCATCTTCAAACGTTTGCCTCCTGCAGTGGTGTCACATGCAAACGACCGGACCCGTGGCTCGACGCTCGACCAACTGTACAGCGGTAATGGCGACGGTCGGCCGAAACGGGAGAGAAATAGTTTACATGGCATCGAATCTACACCAGTGTTGGCTTATAAGACTTGCGTAACTGCCAGGCTAATGGTAGAGCTCTTGGAACACTCCTGGTAGCTCAACAGATCGCTCTCCCTTCAAATGGATATAGGGAGGATACCCTGTAGAATGATCAAACATTCATGAACGCCTGTGGCTGCAAGGAATTATAAGCGATCCTTCTCTCATAATCAAAGTTGGTGCTATGTTTTATGCATAAAAATGAACACAAATTCTCTAGTCACACTATGACACTATGTCACACTGGTGCGAATTCCCCACATTTGCCACCACTCCGCTTTGCGAACGGCAACAAAACTTTACAGGCGCAAAACACGCAGTTCAGGCTACTACAACCACACAACAACCACAATTTGGTTTCAACATGTTTCAACTAAACTGAATGATCTGAATACGATCGAATAGCTTTGGTTACCAGAATCTTCTGGCTTAACAACTGGGCACGTCCAAAAAAAACACTGGAGGTACCCGCCAAATTGCTCGTTGTACCCAGCAGGTGATCTTCGCAAAAAACCTGGGGGCGTGGCCATCTTCGCATCTTCGCTGGGTATCCCCGTTTCAGCTGGACGGCCCTCATCCAGCGTCGCTGGACGTCATCCCAAGAAGCGAGGCCCATTGGGATCAGCCAAGGTCCCAGCCGCCAGGCCTTGCCACCGGTGGGGACCCACCGCGGTGACGGGCCCACTGGTGACAGGTGAGCCCCAGGTGATCTTTCAGTTTTGGGTTTGATAAATAGATATCTAATTGTGATCTAATCTTTTGTTTATGTAAATTTACTTGATAGATGTAGTCAATTAGATCAAAGGATCAGCCTGAAAATGCCCACCGTCTTTATCAGCTGCTGCTATACAGCTATGTGATCTCTAGTATCAACCACAGCCGTTGACCTCACGTGGCTATGGTCTTGGGAACCGACGGCTCAGCAATCGACTTGGGGCACCGGGGCCGCCAGCACACGTGCTGAAGGCTGGCTCCCCTATGGGATGGTCAACCATGGTTAATAATCCTTGGATAGGTTAGGATGGTCGATCATGGTTGGTCTATGAGGTTTGATTGTGGTTGAGAATGCTTGGTGATGATTTACTTGGTTCTTTAATGATATAATCCTGTAATCATTGACTGGGTTACCTGCAAAAAGATCAATATGACTTGACTACATGCTACCGCACCAACATGCACCAACAATTGCTGCTTACTACCGTTGCTTGACCACCAATGGACCAACTGCTGTAGCAGTGATATGTATGTATACCAAACCCTATACCAACAACGATAACCATCGCAAACCACATCTAGGGCTGATCGTGGTATGCACCATTACTGACCAGTACCTATCACCATCATTATCACCTTGATTTACCATTTCAAATGGTTGACCAACCAGCATTTACTTCTTTTTACTCTTTGCTGAATCATTGATTCACGATGTAGTCCACCACAATCCAGCATTATTAGCCATGAAACAGGTCATAAACCATTGGCAGCCATTAATCAACCAGAATCAACCATCAACCAACCATTAAGCAACCATAAACCAAATGTTAACCAACCACTAAGCAACAATAAACCAACCACTAAGCAGCAATAAACCAACTATCAACCAACCATAAACCAACCATTTACCAACCATAAGCCAACCACAGATCAACCACAATCAACCATCCTTATCTGTTCACCACGTCGGATTTTCGATGGCCTCCCGTGACATCCTCCCAGCCGTCGGCCTGCCACAGTAAGGGCCGCCCAATCGGCTGCATGACCACCTGAACGCTGGAAGAAACGGCAGAATTGCGGAAATGTTCAGCTGAAGTTGAATGGCTTATGAATTTATGAATTTATGACTGGTTTAGCTGATTATGAATTTAGCTGATTATGAATGGTTTACGACTTTATGAATGGTTCGAATTAGTTTAGAATGATTAGTTGATGGTTCAGTGATGATGAATTGATTCAGCTGGTTGATGGGTTGAATGGTTTATGAATGGTTAATAGTTGGTAAATACTGGTTAATAATGGTTAATGGATGGTTAATGAATGGTTTATGAATGGTTTATGAATGGTTGCTTGGTGGCTGGTGTCGATCCCTTGCTAAAAGTCTAACGGCTTTAGTGGTTACATGGTAAATCAATCACATCCCAAAAAAGCTAAAAAGCTAAGTTCATAGCTGTAATCCACCCAGGTTAGAGTCAGTTTAGAGTGATTAGTTGATGGTTGATGGTGAATTGATTCAGCTGGATGGTTATAGTCAGTTTAGAGTGATGAGTTGATGGTTGATGGTGAATTGAATGATTAGCCACTTTATGAATGACTAGTTGATGGTTAAGTGATGGTGAATTGATTCAGCTGGTTGATGGTTCAAGTTGATGACGCTTAGTTGATGGTTGGACTTGGTGGTTCTTGACGATTAATGGTAACCCAGGATTAATAAACCCCTGGTTGATTAATTGGGGGGTTGCCATTTTAATGGGAAACCAAGGCTTTTGGGGGATACCCCTCATTAATAAACCAGGGGTTTATTAATTCTGGGTTTCCATTAATTGAGGCTTGTAACTTGATTAACTGTTCAGCTTTTTGATGGTTGCACTTGCTGGTTAGTTGGTTCGCGCGACTGGTCTCTCAACCCTGCCCAGGCATTCTACATCTACGTCATTCTACCGTGACATGGTTCAACTGTGGCAAGGAGTACCATATAATGAATTCACCTTTGCATGAATTAGGCAGCTATGTCCAATTGATGGCTAATTCAGGGTTGCAACTCAATGCTTCAATGATGACCCAATGATGGCTAAAAACGATCGGTAAGTGATGGTGGTACCTTGATGCTTGATGGTGGAAAAATGGTGAACTGGCACCGTCATTCTAACCTCAACCATCATTGTTTGGTCAGGTCATTGGCTGTGAATCATCAAATGATGGGGTTATGAATCAAATGATTCATCAAATGATTGTGACTCATTGTTGGTTATGAATCATCAATTGATTGTCAAATGATGAGTCACCACCCCCAAACCTCGGGTGGGGCCCCGGCTGATCAGCCCAGCCATGCGATTCGTCAGAGAGGGTCTCCTCTGGCCACCTGGTTCCAGGCACCAAGTGCCATGAGGCAAGCGAGAAGGGAATGGGGAGCGCCAGGGTTGATGTCCTGGACAATGGCTAATGCTTGTTACATATGCAACTGATAGATGGTTAACCAAGGGTATTGTCCTGGGGAATATGCCTAATGCAGCATGGTTACAGCATGGTTCTATATGGGGAAAGGCTGGTGATACAATGGTTGATGACTGGTACTCAATGGTGACCGGTTAGCTTTGGATCAATCCCAGGGTATTGACACACAGCCATGGATAGCTGCAGCAAGATGGTCATTTTCGGATGGTTTGAGGAATAGCCTTAAAGATTAAGGATTGACCAATCTCAATTGATCTCAAGGATGGTGGATGTCCAATGATAGCCTTGAAGATTAAGGATTGACTCACATCCACCAATGACCAATGAGGGCTATTGGCAGTATACAGTTTTGTATGACATTCAAAAAAATGTGTATGTAAAACAAATACTAGGTGGGGTCACCAAAAAACACCGTCGAGGAACATCACAAAATAGGTCAGTCATTGTGCGCAGCAAGGCTTTCTTGGTGTTCTTATTTTGAAGCCGATTTCTGGCCTCAATTTTTACTGCTATCTTCTTTATAATCATTATATATGGGCAGAAACTGTTCAGACATCAAAATAAAAGCAATAAATTATTGTATTTTACGATGTTTCTGTAAACCTGCGCCTGAAGTCATTCATATAATCATTAATTGCCACCCCCCAGAATCCACCTCTTGGTGGTTCTAAAGGGGGCGGTGACCATATTCATATATACAGCAAATAGTTACATAGCAAATCATGAATTGTGTTGATATTTGAGTTGGGATCCTTAATCTATGACACGCACACACACACAAAAATACATAAGTGGTGAAATATGTGGAATAACATCCAACGGCACAGTGGATCTTGCAGTTCTTTTTTTCGTGAGTCATGATGGAGTGAATGGATGACATAGAGTTGACCATGTCAATAGAAAGTTTCACTATCTGAGAGCCCAATATATCTAATATTAACTTGATGTTCATGCTCTTCGTCATGATGGTACATATAACATGCATATACAGCCGCCGACAGAATTTTAGAACACAAAATTTGTGTGGTAAACACCGGGTTTTATCCGGTGATGCGACTGCCAAATTTTATCACCAAATCGACCAATTACCGAAGGCGTTCTATAATTAATTTTTTGTTCTATAATTATTTTTAGGGGTTGCCAGCTATCACTGGTTTACTTATGTATCCTCATCCTCTGCCGCCACCAGCACCTGCAGGGGTTTTCGCAGAAGTCAACAAGCCTTGTACAATCTATAATTTCCACATTTGCATGGTCAAATGTAGCAGAAGCAAATGCTTCCGCAATTTCCATGCATTTAGGTCATGGGTTTATACACAGGTGTGTATATACATATATATATATATATATACGTATGTATGTGTTTAGTACTGAGCGAATTTGCTCTCCCTTGCGGATTGCAACCGATCAACGGCAATGGAACCTTCTGGTGACGTGCATCTGGATGTTGGCGACCTTCCCGTCAAATTGCAGCTAGGCAGCAAAAATGCTTTCCAAAGTTTCTGGACACAAAAAAACATTCTTTTTCAAACACAAATACACATATGCTGGAATTATTGGAGTGCGATATGCATACATACCCACACACACAAACACACTAGGGTAGATGCAACCTACATGAACCTTTTTGCTCAGGTACCAGAAGCACTTGACCTACAAACCAGCGGGCTTTTTGTGCTACCGAAAGTTCCCTCTTGCTCAGTTTGGGTGTGCTGAGCAAGCTTTGGAAGCCGCAAAGCACTTCGCCTCCCTATGTCACAAGTACAAAAAAGAGTTCGAAGCAACGAAAAAACAGGACAAAGCATCATACTTGTCCAAGCACAAAGTGAAACCGAGAAGGTGCCATGCAGACAGCAGAAATGATTTAGAGGTAAACTTGCTGACGGGCAAGAGCCCAGTGTGTGAAGAAGACATGAATGCATGGATATCTACAAAACCAGCATCTACAAAACCAGCATCTACAAAACCAGCAGAAGCCAAATCCAAGCCAGTTTCCTCGGCTGAACCAGTTTCTGAAGGTGTCTTTGCAGAGAACGGTTCTTTTCGTGTCGTCTTCGATGCTCGGTCAGAGCAGATCTGCAAGATTTTTTCTGGCAAGCAGGAAGCTGAATCCTACTACAATGCGTTGGTGGAGCTGCGGAAGTCGAACAAACTTACCGCAGCAATGCGTCAGTTGAGAATATCTACGGCAACAGCGGCAGAACTGCAAAAAGCATATGCTTCAATGATGCACAAGCACGAGATAGAGGCAAGGCCAAAATCAGATGGTGGGTTGGGCCCAATGGCAGGAAAACCAAATTATAGAACAAGCTAATGGCAATGATTATATATATATATATATAAATAAATAATTATTATATATACATGTAAACATGTATGTGCAGGAAAATTGGTCCTTACATGCATACGTGTACATACTTATTTGAAACGAGAGTTTGGAACAAATTTGCACATAAAACTATGGTGCCCAACAAAAGCATTGGTTTGGGAGAAAATGTTCATTCTAGAATCTATTTCATCTATGGGTTGCTGCACAGAGTCCAGGGAAACCTAATTTTGGAACAGCGCGCTACATACATATGTTGTAAATTTCACAGGTTTCACTGTTCATTGTGAGGCTGATGCTTCATCGTCTGTGGCTTCCTTCAAATTCGAAGATGGCAAGGAAGTCTGGGATGAGATTGTGGGGACTGGTGATGACTTTGGCAACTCAGACACATCGCTCCCGAAGAGCTGCAACCGCGTTCATATTGGAGGTTACAAGGCCTTAATCAACAAAGCCCAAGAAAAAGCTTCAATCGTCTACGGACTATTTCTTGGAACCTACTGGAAAAAGGAGAATGGAAACAACCTTTGGAGAGGCCAGACACTCATTGTGTCCAGAAATGTTGAGAACTTGGAGAAAGCAGCGAAAGCCAAAATTTCTGATCGAGTCAGAGTGATCGCATTTGCAACCGTGGATGTCGTCCAGGCTTCAGACATGAAAGCAGAAACTCCAATTCCCGCAGTACCTGTATGGTTAAAGTCATTTTCTGGCGAAATTGGCGGACAACTTTTGGTGCTCCAAGTCAAAATACCTGTCAATGCCTCCAGACCAGCACTTCGAGCTTTCCAGTTCAAGAACCTCGACTCTTCGCCCGAAAGTGTGCACACTGTTTTCTTGACCAAAAGGCTTGGAAACTCAGGTGGGCAGCGTCCAAAGCCCTTGTCGGTTCGCTGTCGTCAATGAATTTTTAGGCTGACATGCCCATATATACATAAATTAGCACACACACACAGAAGTACATACGTGCATACATACTGTACTTATCAATGCATGGAATGGGATTGTCATTGCTCAGGTGAAGAATTTCGATTGGTTGACGCCGACCGTCGTTCCCAATCACGATCGGTGGAAGATGCGGTGTTTGAGTGCGTCACTGAAACTTGGCACGTGTTCATACCTCAAATCATCTCAGACCTTCTGTGGGCATCACACCTTGGGATGTGAGCATGGTTTACAAACATTTGCAGGAAAAGTCTGCAGGAAGTGCAATTCATGGAACGGTCTCATAAGGTCGTAAAAGGCATACAAACAGATGATATGAATATATAGGAATGAAAAAAAATACATGACAATGATCCGTTATGGGCTCTAGCCCTTTGGACTCTCTTACTAGGAAATGCTAATTATGGAACATGCATTTGCATCCTAGGAACGAATGCTGAACACCAAGAAGATGAACTACACTTTGCTCAATGTGCATCAGTCGGATTTGTCATTCTGGCTTTGTCTTTTCTATTCCAAGCAGCCAGAGCAGTTGAAACTTCCACGCCGTGCAAATGGCACTCTGCTGTCGGAAACCCTGATGGATGAAGAGATTCGCGCAGCCGAGATGGAAAAGTTCAATTTTTTGAAAAGGGTGCAGGCTTTCAAGAAAGAAGCCCAGAACCTCCAGGATGACATGAGGGAGTATTTGGCTTCTTTCGAGTCGAAACTGGAAACAAAGAACAGAGTTGAACCTCAAGACATGTGGATCATTGCAGGTTTGCTAAATGTTCGAATCCGGTGCTCTATGTCACTTGCTGCTCACGATGATGCGGTACGTGCTGCTAGGCCTACATGGGCATCAATCATCCAGCCTGATTGCATCTATGGGCAGCCAAATCATCCGCTTCGTCTTCGGGTATGGTATGATCCCTGCAAAGACCCTGATGGCAATCATATTTACCAGTACCAGTTAGTCTTTCCAGACCCTGCAGGGGCCCACCTGATGAAAGATGACAACTCTTTGGATTGTGAAGCCGGCCCATCGATCTTTAACTGCACTCAGTTCGTCAGCGCAGCTTTGGTGCCTGTTGAGAGTCCCACGGAGAAACCTCGAGAGGCTACCCTCCAGGAATTTGACTCCGATTGCCAAAGTGATCTTCAAACACAAGTTCATGATGACCCAGGCTCACATACACACATGCACACGCATGCGCACTGTGCTGGGAAACCAAATTTTAGAACACAAACACACACACACATACACACACGCATTGTGGAACACGGGTGCAGGTGCTTTGGAGAGCTTGGCTGAACGTCATGGTTTCACTCGCATTTTGCTCATCCGGGAGGAGTGGACCGAGAAGATTGTCAGTGGGGCCAAAACAGTGGAGCTTCGTTCAAGAAAAGTGAACATTCGAGGAATCATTGGCATTGGTTGGGGAGGCATTCTCCATTGTGTCGCCCGGGTGGCTGATTGCAAACGGATTACCTCTGAATGGAAAGTGAAGAACAAGCACCTGCACCAGTGCGATGATGTAGACCTCCTCGGCAAGTACAACTTTGCTTGGTTTCTTGCTGACATTCAGCCCGTATGCCCGAAGGTGCAATTTGTTCAGCCGCATGGGGCCGTCATTTGGGTGAAATTGACAAAAGACCAGGAACTGGACGACGAGGACGAGGAGGCCCGGCTCGTGCTGTGGGGACCGAAGATGGCTTTGGACAAGATTTTTGGTGGTCAGAACACTTCACTACTGGCCTCTCAGACAGATCTTCCTAACCACGTGGATGAGGTGTGGCTGGGCCGAAATGACAAAGACCTCATTGTGGGCTACATGAAGCTTGGACCACCTTGTGATGATGAGAAGGATGCACGAACCTTGACCATCCTTCGCTCTCAAAGCAAAGCGGTCAAGAAGAATTTGGTCAAACGAAATGTGTTGAAAACCATGCCTTTGCCTCGTTCTATTGGCTCTGGAACTGAGAAACAATTTGCCGCGAGAGACAAGTCTGCCATGCGTTTCGAGTGGGTGGATTTGTGTGAAATCCTTACGTCAGCACTCATAGCCTCATATACCCTGTAGGACACTCACAAATCGAAACGAAACGTGATGAGTCTTTGATGTACAGTTTGATTCAGTTGCATGTGGAACCTCACATGGATGCCATCTTACCGAAGGCCCTGTTGGCACAAAAGAGCATTGCATTTGCGGCTTTGCTTTCACATGGTAGCGGAGCTAAAACGCTCAGGGACCTGTGCCTAAATCTAAACGTGAGATAGCTGGATTGGTATCTTTCGACTGCTTGCAAACACTGCTGTTGTAACTCTGGTGGATTAAATCCTACATACAGGTTACTGCGTGACAGGTGCGATCGGTCGGGAGCTTGGAATTTCAAAGGAATTTGGAAGTTGAGTTTCTCTGCTGAGCTGTGTTTTCGATGGCTGGATTGCAGCCAGTGCATCCAGATGGAAGTCCTGCTGGTTCGACTCACAGTGTTCATGCCCCTGCTCCGGGAGCAGGCATAGATGGTGCTGAACTGGCAGCTCGGATGGTGGCAGCAGCTGAGGCGGCAGCGTCTGCTGCGCAGGCAGCTGCAGC
>VSDK01002342.1:190012-209395 GCA_009767595.1 Symbiodinium kawagutii | reverse complement strand
TGATGGTGATGGTGATGGTGATGGTGGTGATGGTGAAAATGCGGCGCGGCGGGTGATGGTGATGATGGTGATGATGATGATGATGATGACGATGATGACGATGATGATGATGATGATGGTGATGATGATGATGATGATGATGATGTTGATGATGCTGGAATCTTTTGGGAAATCATGTTGTGAAAACCGTCCTTGAGTTCCTCCTGCATTTCTGCACGGTCTTCCATCGGTTCCATTTTGACCCCTTGGTGAGCAAGGGTCTCAACCCCGGCAGCTAAGGTATCCGAGCTGAACACTTGGCTATTGCTAAAGGCCATGGACACCGAGAGCCCTAAAGCCAGCGAAGACCCTGGTTGAGCCAATGCGTCCTGTGATATCTATGATAAGGTTTTGTGATTTGATTTCTCCAAATGATCATTCCAACCAACCAATACTTTTCAGGGGGTGGCTACATAACAACCCCATCGGTAAAACATATGGTGAAAGCAAATCCACTCAAGATCAACCATTCCGTGTTTCCCCACTCTCCAGCCATATGATTGGATATCCATTGGAGATTGCCCAGGAATGGTGTGCCATCGCCAACGGTTTCCACCCTAGAGATTTACTTTGTGGGAAGTTGGTGGTACCCTCATTTTGAGCTCGTAGTCGTGGGCATATCCTATAGCTGAAGAAGTGAAACAGCCTGAGAGCATTGTATGATTGGTTTTTGCACCCCTGTTGCATGTGTAGTAAACCAGTTGCATGTGTTTGACATTTGTTTCCACGAAAGCGGCTAAGCACGCAGTCGTTGAATTGAAGCAAACTAATTTTGGCACTTGTCGCCATCTTCGAAGTAAGGTGGCAGGTGCAGCCAGGATCCCAGAAATCTAAAAGACTTAACCAACAAGTTTCTATAAACAAGAAAAACAATTTTGTTGATCAGTTAACTCATAGGTCAACCGTTTGATCGAACTCGTGGTGGCGGCACCAGGATTCTAAACACAACGTATGCAAAGTGGGGTCCATCCCCCGGACATGAACTCTCCCCTCCTGGCCGCTCATTCCTGCAGCCAGGACTACCTTTAAAATTGGTGATCATAAAACTCTCTAAAAGAGCAACGCTAAAAGCATGTGATGTGATTGCCCATATGGTCATCCCTTGCCACTTTTCCTTGGCATCTCTCACATATCCGTAAGTTGGGTGCATCCAACGTCTAACTGGATTCGATGTGATGCCAATTTTGAACACTGCAGGGTGCTTCCTGAACAATTTGGTGATCACTTCGTCGCCATGTCGTGTGACCTGGCTGGCACTTGCCTTGGAGTCCGGGAGGTCAAAGTCAATGCGCCCGCTGCAGTACTGGGTATGAAACAGGTCTGGTAATACTTCCGTTTGAAGTCTGGGTAGGCACACAACATCCTCTTTCAGTCTCCTAACCCATTGATCAGTGGCCATCAACTTTTCCCAGTTGAAAGGAACCATCTCCTTTGGGACCACCGATTTTGTGGAACATTGAAGTTTCACAGTTTCCAGTTCGACCGATAGTTGTTGTACCTTTGACTTCAGCATGTCGTTCTCCAGTTGCAATTCCCGTGTGCGCTCATCATAATCAATGACATCGAAGTAGTCAGCTGGTTGTTCAGTATCTGAATCCCACAGAACTGATGCCAAAGACCTAAGGCGTTTACCCATGGCTACCCGTAGCAGCACACAAACGGGATTTGCAGCTAAGGGAGTTCAACACGGAATTGCTGCAGCATTGCTTTGAATTGGGCCAAAGTGGCTCGCATTTCGCACTATCCACTACCGAGGTGGTAATTGGCATGGCATTTGTGTTTGACTATTATACAAACACCCTTGAGCTGCATACCAATCCAAAAAAAGATGGACAAACACATTGCACATGTTGTTGACGCATGGGGGTGCACATATCCCTGATGAAATGAAAAGTGATAAGGACAAACCATAAGAAATTGCAAACACAACCCAAATCAAATCTGTCCAATGTGCTTTAACTATATTAGTGAACCCGTATGTTTGTTTGGATTCATACATCCATGGTGCCACAAACCTTGAAACGTAATCAGGGTACTTACCGGAGGTTGTAGCTGGTGAAATCAACAGTGATCCCATTATTAAACAGTTGTTCTTAATTTATGTATCCGTAAATGAAGTGTGTTGAGATTTGAAGTTTGTAGTTGCACAACCAACAAGTATAGATCTATCATACACTTTGAAAAGCACTTACAAATCATGATCTTGGTGAGAAACGAGGGACCCATCAGCCAATTTGTTCAGTAAGCTCATTGGGGACCAACTAAGAACCACCTTTGACATTTGGGGTCAGTAGTGAGTGGTGAAGCCTAACCCTGGACATTACCGGACGGACGGCCCGGACGCTCTCCCTAAACCTAAAAAAAGTACAGGATTTAGAAAAAGGTTCCGGACGGTTTCGGACGGCCCGGACGCGTCCGGATCGGACGGGAAAATACGCTTTTTGGACGGGAAAAGACGCTTTTCGGACGCCGTCCACCTCCGTACTGGATATCCCTCGTAAAAAAAAGGTACAGCTTTAGAAAAAAGGGCCATCCTGGTCAGCTAGAACCCACAATCGCTATCGAGAGTGTCTTCACCAGGCAAACTAGTGGGGAATGCTTCCCTCCAGGCTTCTGGCATCCTAAGACGTTTGGACCCTCTCAGGTAAACCAAGACCTCCAAGAGCTCAGCCTCCGCCCACAGGTCACCCCACGGGTAGTTGGAGTACATGGTGATGAGGTCAGTCTCTTGGTCAGCCTTGGGAGCAAAGCTGGAGGAAAGAAGATGGGGGGCAGGGTCAAAAACAAAGTGGGAGGTAGGTTTTCGCAATATATCATCTCAACCACGGATTGTGTTGTTATCGCCCTTTGATGATTGATTATGGTAACCCCTTACCGATTTGATTTCAATATAAATTTCATAGCAGGGTAGTGTTCACCACCATGAATCAACCACTTGTGGTGATTAACCAGTAAGCTTTCACCAGTTTGGCAAGTGTTGAGTCACCTGTGGAAAGGCATCGCAATCTCCACATTGAGCTTCCTGATGAATCTGCAGAAGTTTGCCAATGTATCTCCAGGGATACAACCTAAGCTCACATGACTGAATTGATATGTGGTAATTTGGGGGGCCCTTGTTTTGAGCCATGGGCAAATAGATCGTGGTAGCGCTGGATGATCCCCTAATGATCAGTCATAATATTGATTTGTTATATATGGTAATGATTAATAACAATAGCTGCGATAGCAATAGAACTGAAAACCAATAATGGCCATATTGATTGTTGATCCAAAAGGAAGGGAACACCATATGTTACAATTGAAAAACTCTTGTTGAAAATGAATCTGAGAAGCTGCGTACCCTTGAGGTGTTCACTGCCAGTGAAACGTTTTTTGCCATCGTGAGCTACATATTTGTTGGTGGTCCGAATCGCAGTTGCCAAGCTAGCTCTGGTCATGGGCCCAGCATCCAGCAGCCTGATTCGCCTGCTGTTCGAAAACACCACCGTTCGTTTGGGAGTCGCCGATCCAAAAGCTCTCATCCAAAAGGATTGGATGTATACCTGGGTCGGCATGTTTCAGTAGACCCCTCAGGCCTGAACAATGTGTAAACCGAGTTGGCTATGTTCTTTACTGGTGGGTTTATATTTGACAATGTAGGAGGCCTGTAAAATACTTTGTATATGATTGTCCCAGAATGGAACAGTATAGCGTATTGTTTTGTTGGAGCTATTTCTGTTTACCCCAAGAGGCCAGGAAAACCATTTCGGGTATATATGACTGCACATGTTTCTTAAAACCGGGGGACCCCTAGCATATGCAAAAATTGTATCTATAGATTTTGATGATTTATGGGTTTCCTATTTTGAGAAACCCTCATATACTTTGAACATATGCTCTCGCTATGGTGATCCATCCTGGACATGGCAGAGCCCCCTCACTTTTAGGGTAGTCATGAAATATTGAAGCCTGTGAAAGGTGGTGTAGTATCCCTACCACCATAACCAGTGTTCTTGATTGTACCTAGATGCCACCATAGATTTCAAAGGGGATCATGTTCGTACAAACAGCAGCTAAAGTTGACAAACAATAAACAGGAATCCATCACCCTGTTCATAGACGAGTAACTTATTACCCTGTTTATATTGACCAAAGGTTTCAACCTTCGTTTGGATCAAAACGTTCATTGGAAGGATTTCTACACATGGATACGTTTGTTTTTGCCTAAGGGGCTCGGACGTTGAAACTCTGCCACTTTCTCACCAGCCAGCGAAATCGAATGTGGCGAGAAATTATGCTGGAATGAGGTTGCTCAAGCACCCACACTCCTCCAAGCGCAGCGATCACCAGTAGCACCAATATGGTCCTGCATTGAGGGCTGCATCAGAGTTGCACAAAACCCAGGCAAACCACCATGTTGGGGTATTGATTGTGAATATGGCGCACTTTAAATCACATAATATTTTCCAGAACCATTCATTTGCGTGTTTGGGGGTGCTCATTGTACTTTACATTGTCCAGCCCATGTCCGGAAACCAGTGATAGTTAGCCTTGTGATTCCCTCAAAAGTGAAACAACCAAAACATTATCGATGGATTGCAATCCGCACCAGACCCTGCGCCGCTCAGGAAACACATGGATGGAGTTGCAACTGGCTTGGATGATGTTCTACTTTGTTGGAAGCGAACCTTGTCCAACGCCATAGCAGGTTCAAAACCATACGTCATTCAATATGGGAACACGTTGGATCAACAAGTGGAGGGAAATTTACAACGCTTTTGATATGGCTTACCTGGTGTCGTGTTTCAATCCTCAATGTCCAGTCCTGGAAACCATTTTGTTCGCTAGCTTAACTGACTTATACAGTTCGCATCCCATTGGGCATATATAGGATCTGTAAGTGCTGCCTCTGCTGGCCACCACCCAACTTGAACAGCAAACGCCAATGCTTGCCAGAAGGTTCTGCTTCGCTTGCAGAAGGGTGTAAATGACCAACCTAAGTGTGTTTGGAGTTCCTACTGTGACTTGGTCGTAGTTGATTTGGGATCTTGGGTTGGGCCAACCATTGCCATCCTCAGCGTTGATTGAACATGTGGGCCGTGACGTATATAGGGGCGGCATGTCTAGTTGCATCAAGGGAACCCAAAACCAGGCGCCGTATTGACATCGAATACACTGGGATTACTGTGGTAGCTGATGTCGAAAGCTGCTGCGTGCAAACCGCACACATCCCGAGCAACTCTAGCTACCCGAGCAGCACCACCAAAGAAATCGTAGATATCGTAATCGGGCTCGGTCTTGTCGCATTCGAAGGGCTGGATCCAACTGGCCAATAGGATGATGGTAATGAGGACCTGCAGCCATGGAAACCAGCTGAAGGGTTAACAGCTTTCTCACATTGAGAAACACATCGCAAATTGAAACACGCATACATAGATGTGAGGCTTACGTAGATCAACCTTTTGATCAGAACCCAGCCTTAGGTGCTTTCATGGCAAATAGATTTCGCAAGAGCTGATCCACACGTTTTGGATCGCCAACCATGATGGGATGGCACAAAGGAAGCTTAGTGTACTACTCGTGTACCCAGCCAAAATCCTGCTTTCATACATTGCATGCACAAGCATCACATGTGCCAGTCCGTGCGCGGTCAAATATTTTGAGGGGGTGGTCTCTGGGATGTATCGATAAATTGTGCTTAGATGATTATCTTCGCTGTGCAGTTTCCATTCGAAAATTGGCAGCCAACCAGGTACCCAAACATGAAAACAAGTGACCAATAAGCCAATCAACCAACCAACTAAGCACAACCCCCCAACAAACAGCGCAACGAACCAAACAACAAACCATCAAACCGATCAAACAACCAACCACTTAACCAACCAAACAACAAACAAACAACACATTAAAGAAGATAATCTGCACATCTCCTCAAGCGATTGTCTCTCCGTGAAGGCAGAAAACTGGTCAGGTTTACCCCTTTGGGATGGCGGCGTTTGAAGCCGTAGTTGGGCAAAAACTGACGCCTCAGAGAATAGAGCGTGGCAGAGATTGAATGGGCACATTGGAAGTATGAAATGAAGAAGGAAAGCTGGATATATAGATGCATGGTTTTAGCTGGATCGTAGCAAAGAAAAATTTGATATATAGGTTACTCACTAGATATTGAAAGGACTGTACCAAAGCAAATGAGCACGCAGGTTCGGGCAGGGTACTTCTTTCCGCCCGTGCCTTGTGTCTAAGCCACAGGATCCCTAGCTGGTCCTTTCCATGTGGTGGATGCTCAAATTTGAGAGCGCCACCGTTCAAAGTTGGATCTACAATAGGGAAACCTACGTGTCCATTGTCCATTGCCAGATTTTCCGGTTGGATATCAGGTTGAAGATACGGATCAACCAAATTGGAACATAGCTGATTGAAAGTGCACAACCATTTCAGGCTGTGACAGATCAGCCAACCCCTGAATTGGCCAAAGGTGCCAAAAGCTCCAAAAACACATGTGACTCAATGACTCTTGGTTTTAGCAAATCATTTTTTTCACATTTACAAATCCATTGAACTCATGGAGCCGCCCCTCGACCCAACAAAGCAAACTAGCATGTTGCCTAATGAGTCAACTCACGCCTCACTGCGGTGAAGGCCCGCCGAACATCATCGTGATCATGCTTCCCACCAAGCTCGTCGATCAAAGTAGCCTTAAACAAGAACAATGGGCGAACAAAGGTTGGAAGGCCGTTCAACTGCCACAACTGGAATGAAATAATCTAACGACAGCAACCACAACAGCAACAACAACAACAACAACAACAACAACAACAACAACAACAACAACAATCAACAATCAACAATCAACAATCAACAATCAACAATCAACAATCAACAACAATCAACAACAAGGAACCGCAGTACCACAAAGCGCATAACTATATTTTTCCACACATGCAGTTACAACCAAAGAAATCATAAAAAGATCAATTAACACTGGTTAGTGCTCCATTACTAGGAACAGAGTCAGATTGGTTTCTACCTCCCAAGCCAAGGGGCAATCTTGGAGATGGGTGCAATCAAGTCCGCGGTCTTCTTGCCAGCCACGCATAGATAGCATATCTGCGAGCGTGGTTTTAGTGTAATCTCTGGCGCTGCTGGGATGTTACTGGGATTAAGTTGTTGGCTGATGTTTGGGGGTTGTTAATGTTTATTTGTCATAATGTTCATTTCAGAAAGGCTTGCAATAGAACTTTTGACCCCTGGCCTGAGTCATTCCAGACACCCCAAGGCCCGTGTTGACTTTCAATGCGATAGCGTCTCTTGACCAGTAAGGCACGATGGTGCTGTACTTAAATGTCTGGGCTGGCTTTGGATGCTTTGGCTTCTTTGGGGTCTTCTTCTTGACCTCCTTCTTCTCTTTGCTCTCAGTGGCCTTCTTCTTGGTCTCCTTTTTCTCAGCTTTCTCACTGGTGCCAGCGGAAGTCTTTTTCTTCTTGCTTTCCTTGTTCTCAGGGTTCTCTGTGCTGCTGGAAGCTGCAATGGGGTCAGTGGTTTTGGTCTTTCTGGCTCTGGTTTGCTTCGGCTGTGAGCTGGATGCTGCATTCTCTTCTGGCGTCACCTCATCTTTCTGAATCTTGGCCTTGGCCGTTGCCCTTGCTTTGGTTTTGGGAAGGGCTGCTGGTGCTGATGCTCCACTCTCTTCTGTGTTCTTTCTCTTTCTGGATCTGGTGGGCTTGTCAGGAAACAGCTCTCTGGGGGCAAGTTCATAATCATCTCCTTCTGGCTGGTCCTTCACCTCTTCTTCTGGCTGGTCCTTTTTCGCTTCTTCTTCTGGCTGGTCCTTTTTTGCACCCCGTCCCCTTCCCTTTCCTTTTCCCTGGCTACGGCCTCTTGTCTTGGCCGCTGGCTTCTCTTCTTGTTTGTCATCCTTTCCCTTTGCCTTCCTGCCTTTGCCTGGTCTTTTGCCCAATGCTACATCCTGCTCCTCTCGAGACAAGGTCTTCCCCACGAGGTCGTCTAACATATGATGGCGTGGATTGGCAATCTCCTCAGGTGTTGGCCCAACATCCCCATCCTCCTTTGGCACCACATCACCACCCATTGCCTCATCCCCGCCGTCCTTTGGCCCTACATCCTCACCATCCTTTGGCCTCGCATCTCCACCGCCAATTGCCTCATCCTCACCATCCTTTGGCCCTACATCCTCACCATCCTTTGGCTCCACATCACCACCCATTGCCTCATCCCAACAATCCTTTGGCCCCGCATCCTCACCATCCTTTGGCTCCACCTCACCATCCTTTGGCTCCACATCACCATCCATATCCTTTGGCCCTGCATCCTCACCATCCTTTGGCTCCACATCGCCACCCATATCCTTTGGCCCTGCATCCTCACCATCCTTTGGCTCCACATCACCACCCATATCCTTTGGCCCTGCATCCTCACCATCCTTTGGCTCCACATCTCCCTCACCCAATAGATCCAACAGTGATTTCTTCCCAGTGTCAGGTGTGTCTAGCACTGTCTGTGCCACTTGACTGTCTTCTTGGTTCTGGGTGATGTGTTCCGGGGTGGGGGGTGCATCTGCAGCAGCATGGACGTCATCATCCTAGCAGGCCAACATTCATGATTTATATAACTTGAATGCACAGTGAGAGAGGTAGAACAAATGGAAATGCAAGCAGCAAGCATGCATGCAAAAGCTCCTCAATCACCACAGGTTCTCGAGGTGGCAGCTGAGGAGGATTCATATCCAATCGCCTCCTAGGATTACCAACGACCATTTAGGACTGTAAAGAAAGTGTCAGGTGAGCAACAAGTTGGCATGATTTGAGACTAACTTGCGAGATGGCATGTGAGACCAACAATCCTTGCAACCAAGGAACTGCAACTCCGCAATTCGAAGATCCAACTCTGACAAAGACATCTCCGCGGACTCTGCAGCTTGGCTTGGTGCGGCTGGTGCGGCTGGCGGCCGAGATGGCTGTTGAAGACAGAAATCTTCAGGCAGGTGAGTGGGAAGGGTCTCGAACGTGCTGGGATCATTGGGATGACTTGCCGAAGCTGGCTCACCTGAACTGTCTTCCAGACCTTCCAAGGGGACGGAATCAACCTGGGACTCGTCCGCTCCAACATTGATGTCGTTCAAAGGGAATGCAAACTCCTGTCCCATGCGTTTGGTCATCGGCAATTTCAATGATGGGAAAAACATGTAATACATTCAGCTTATATTGATTCCTTGATATAACACATGGGAAGTGTTGGATCAATGGGCTGGGTCAAACACATTTAAAAATCAAAGTCCTCTTCAGCTTCAGCAGGTTCATCTGCTGCAGGTTGAGCTGGTGCAGGTAGGTTCATAAGCACACCAGGTGGCGGCGGCTGTTGAGGGGTCTCCGTATACCAGGCTCTGATGTAGACCAGGAAAAGGTGTTGAAGATCCCGTGACTCAGTGTGACCAATGAACGCACATCAGACTTCTTGCGTTGTTGATTCGTTTACTTGATTTATGGCATGATGTGCTCAGCACCATTTAGCACCAACTCAATAGAATTGTTTACAGTTGATACTTGTTGCAACCAAAGTGCCCGTGGCAGCCGGTCTTGTCGGAGGTTCCGAAGGGTGTGGCTAGTGAGCTTCCGGATACCCCATGCATCCGACCACATAGCCGTTTTGGTTGGGCTCTCACCCCCCTCGGCCTTCATGAGCTGAAAGAACCTCTTCACCTCGAATGGCAGGATAGTTTTTTAAGCAAGGGAGGTTCTGATCCCACAGGGAAGGACTAAGGTTGAGCATCACAAATTAGAGTGCCAATCGATTTTCAACCTGCACAATCGACAACAACATCAAATCGCTGTGCTGACCCTACCAAGGTATGAGACATTTGAGATGAATGAGGACATCGCCCCGTATGAAGTCAAGGTACTTCGGCATGGATCATATTGAGCGGTGGGGTTCGTGGTACACTACCAGAACCTTCGAAATCGAAAACCTCGACCCAGCATCTAGCAAGCAGGCACAGGACTTCCACGTTCTGCTCAAGGGCTGCCCTGAGTTCAAAAATCAAAGCTGTAAGACATCACCATGGGAATCAAAATGAAAATCAGCGCATGCATACAGAAATCAAATCTTTAGCTTTGCTGACAGTTTGCCCTGTCAACAGTCCAGCATATGTTTTATGTTGTGTGTTTTCATGTCCGTGAATTTCCCAGATTATGGCATATCTCGTCATGTGATATCTTGTAACTGGTTGCTGGAAAGAATCATAGATGGCACTCCAGCTGACTCAACGCTTGGCCAAACCAGCAATGAGTTGGACCGGCGAGCTCGCTGACGAATGATACCACAGCTCTCCCAGTCATCAGCAAGCCCATCTAACCCTGGTGGTGCTTCAGGCGAAGACATTGGGAGCAACCGTTGACAACTTGGATTGATGCTAGTCAGCACTTGAGAAAACAATTGGCTATTGAGGCTGGCGGGCTGTAAACTGGTACTTCAGAGATGGTGGTTTCTGAAAATAGGGGTCCCTCCAAAATCATTAAATCATCTCATATTGATGATTTATAGTAGTAGAGCTGTTTTGGGAATCCCCTATTTTCAGAAACAACCATCTAGTGATCAGCAAATCCAATAGCTCACACTGATTTATGTTTAGCCCCCCACCATGCGCCAGGAGCAGCAATCGCAGCACCTGCGTGGTATGCAAGAGTAAGTTGGTGACAATCTGGATCAATGTGCATGGTTGATACTGGATTGTACCGAAATGTTCAATTGATGCTGTGCGCCCACATTTTCCCCCCCTCGAGTGGTCAAAACCACACTTGCAGCCATTTGCTGCCAAACTAAACTGGTGTCAACTGGATGCAGTCATCACAGCAGCGCTGAATCTAAGGATTGGGATCCACGGAAGACGAGGAAGACACTTCCTTGGCCAAAAAAAGCTGAGCCCGTCATCAGGGTGGAAGGAGGTTTGCGCTAGCAGTCTGCATTGGGAGCCAAGCCAGCAACAAAAAATCTTCGTTATTGGATGATTTCTTTTGTTGATGATTTAGAAAACGTGCAAGAGTGTGATCGCATATTTGAACCAAGCAGCGCTAAAGGATTTTCCTGGCACCAGATTGGGACCATGGAATGGAGTGAACAAATTGGAAGTGAGAGGAGACAAAGGCACACACACAACATAACAAGCAACCATCAAAGAGTGATTGATCAATGCAACCACGTCCTGAGTGGAATCGGCTGATGATCTGGGACACCATTCCAGAAGCATCATAGTTGGTCATGACGATATCGAAGATTTGCTGGTTCACAGTCATGTTCTTCTCCTGAGGTTGGGCACGTTGATAACCCTACTTGGAGTTTCTCTTGAAAATTCCTTTGCCCACATAATGTACTATCAGTAAGTGCAGTTGGGCCACGGCCACCGGAAATAGGACTCCCAGGATTTCATCCCAAAGTTCAGCCGGCACTTCATCCAGCCCTGACGCTGCAAATCCCTCAGCCAACCCCGGGGGAAAAGGCCAAAAAACTATTATCATAATCTATCATAGCATCATCGACACAGTAAAGCAGAAATGGGTCCAGCCTCGGTCTTTGAGGCTCTTTGAAGCCAACTGGTTTGACTTACAAAACGTCTCCATAGCTGATTGGAGGTTGGGTAGCTAGGATCCGTCAGAGCCAGAAAGTTTCTGCACACCAACGGGCGTGTTGTGACTGTTTGCAGTCAATGTCAGTCTTGGCATGCTAAAGTTTCTATTGGTCCAAGGATCATCGATGATCAGATATCGAAGGATCAATCTAGCGGCCCAATAGGGTGTGATGGGGTGAACCACCCGCTTGGACCAATAGAAACCTCTTGTCCCAATCACACAGTCAGCAAAGATGGGGGCACCTTGGCAAAAGCAGGCGCCAAGTGCAGCACAGGCACACTTGATCCCAAACCCAACGGTTCTGGAAGGAGCTGGAACACCGAGGGGGCCTATGTAATACCAAGAGTCTCTAATCAACCATTCAATCCCCAAATTCATAAAAAGGTCCTTATTATATAGAAAAGGTCCTTTGCATTTTTTTTGGTTCCGGCCTAAAATTTTAGGGTCATCCGAGACTCAAGGTACATACATACATACATACATACATACATACATACATACATACATACATACATCCACACAAGGTTTCCCCATGACCGCCAGGAAAACCGAATTATAGAACATTCACCCGTGCTTAAAAACTTTAATCAAATGGAAAGTACGTCAACCTGCTGGCAATGGGGCAACCAAGGTGCTGTGAATGATTGCAAGGGCATGAACGACGTGGATCTCTTCATTGATCCAGCCACATCATCTTCACGGGGCAGAGTCGAGAGTGCCAATGGTATGACGACCTGCTTGAGACCCTCCCACCGAGTGTACTCAGTAACTGCTCGCAGTTTGTGAATATAAGGAACTATTCATGCATGCAAACATGCAACAATTTCACAATACATGCATTACTTCTTGTACAGTCTTATACGGTATGTACCTACAATGACGTGTTGCAGGAAAACCAATTTTTGGAACACAGCCTATCCATGAATAATCCAACCATTACATACACATCATAGAAGTGGTACATAAGTGGATGGGATTTAGGTTGATTATGGTTGATTAGAAATGGTAAGTGGATGGGATTTAGGTTGATTATGGTTGATTAGAAGTGGCAAGTGGATGGGTTTCAGATGGATCAAACTAACATCAATTGATGTTTTTATGTTGATTGTAACGAGGATAAATCACATACGTATGCTCACTTTTTTTGAAGCTACCACTAAACATCAACATCATTTTTTATCATTGAGGTACATAATCTTAGATAATGATATTGATCAAGATACATGATCATAATTGATGACTATAACAATGATAAACATCAATGATCATAAATAACAATGATACATAATGATAATAACAATGATGATTTTAACATATTATAAGTACACTAAATCACACATTAAGATGTATAAACTTCCACCTTTTCTCCTCCTTTTCCTCCCCTCCTTCCTGTCCTGTCCCCACCCACCCCCACCCCCCTTAAGGTTCCTCGGTGCCTGGGCTTCGGTGGCCGGGGGCTCCTCGTTGGGGTCCACGCCCGTGCCGCTTGTTGGGCCCTGTCCTGGGTTTGGCCCTAAACTTCTTAGGCCCTCGGCCATCTCAGCAGCTCTTGAGGCACAGCCCTCCGTCCCCAGCGACGGCTGAGGCCCACGAGTGGACGAAGCCCTCCCTCCCCCCCTCCAGCACCATCAGGGGCCCTATGTTGGGCAGGTATGGGGGGTGTAAGTAGGGCACATGTAGTGCCTAAGGCCGATGTTAGGCACAGAGGTTGGGGTTATGGTGGGTATATGTTGGGGTTATAGTGGGTTTATGTTGGGAAGAGATGGGATTTAGGAACATGACATGGGATGTTCCTCCCATTTATGATGGGGTATGGTGGTGGGTCCATGTTGGGAACATGTTGGGTTTATGGTGGGAAAAGGGTGTCTGAGGCACAGGAAGAGTGTTCCTAAGGAAGGTTTGTGATCCATTGAAGGTCTATATCTCCAAGAGCTCTTCCTTTGAGATAGACTTTTGATCTCCTTTCCTGTGGGCCTTGCATGAATTGGGTGCCTTCTCCCTTCCCCATCCTTCTCAGATGCCTCTCCCCACCTTTCCCCCATGGCAAGATATGTTGCTGACTCGGTGAGTCCCAAGCACAATCCCTTCGTCAAGAAGCCAAGGAAGCCACTTCGATTTTGGTCATGTGCCATGCATGTCGTTGCGATTATCTGCAAAGATGAAATAGACGATGATGGATATAGTTTAATTTGTTGCGGCTCAACGGCTCGCGGCTTGCGCCACAGCGGCTTGCGCCACAGCGGTTTGGGTCCATGTTGGGAGCATGTTGGGAACATGTTGGGGTTTATGATGGGTTTATGTTGGGAAAAGGGTGTCTGAGGCACAGGAAGAGTGTTCCTAAGGAAGGTTTGTTGGGGAGATTGGGACCCATAAGAAAGTCTATATCTCCAAGAGCCCTCCTCTGGATACATAGACTTTTGATCTCCTTTCCTGTGAGCCTTGCATGGTTGTTGCGTGAATTGGGTGCCTTCTCCCTTCCCCATCCTTCTCAGATGCCTCTCCCCACCTTTATGTACCCCATGGCAAGATGTGTTGCTGTAATCTGTGACCATTTGTTACCATTTGTTACCATTTGTTACCACTTGTTACCATTGGTTACCAGCCATTGGCGCCAGGAAAACGTAATTATAGAACAATTGATTACCGTTTGTTACCATTTATTACCATTTTTGAATCATGTCTCAACATTTATTACCATGTATTACCATTTGTTATCATTTATTACCATTTGTTACCATTTATTTCCACCTTTTGAACATGTGCTATCATTTGTTATCATTTATTACCATTTATTAATCAGGTGCCATCATTTGTGATCATTTATTACCATTTTTTTAATCAGGTGCCATCATTTGTTATCATTTATTACCATTTGTTATCATTTATTACCGTTTGTTACCATCTATTTCCATCTTTTAATCATGTGCCATCATTTGTTATCATTTATTACCATGTTTTAATCATGTGCCATCATTTGTGATCATTTATTACCATTTTTTAATCAGGTGCCATCATTTGTTATCACTTATTACCATGTTTTAATCATGTGCCATCATTTGTTATCATTTGTTGCCATTTGTTATCATTCATTACCATTTGTTACCATTTATTTCCATCTTTTGATCATGTGCTATCATTTGTTACCATTTATTTCCATCTTTTAATCATGTGCCATCATTTGTTATCATTTATTGCCATTTGTTGTCATTTGTTATTAGTCATTGGTGCCAGGAAAACGTAATTATAGAACAAGGGGGGGAAACTCACCACAGACTTGACTAGTTATAATCAGCTTTCTTTGCCCAGGTAAAACGACAACGATATGTCACAGGTGAAGAAGCACTGGTTTTGCAGGGCATCTGGCC
Organism: Symbiodinium kawagutii; assembly: GCA_009767595.1. NCBI lineage: Eukaryota > Dinophyceae > Suessiales > Symbiodiniaceae > Symbiodinium > Symbiodinium kawagutii. Next base: position 194,373 of record VSDK01002342.1, on the reverse strand, counting down.
ATGGAGCTACGATGGGAAAGCCTTCAAGATCATGCAAGACCTGGCTCATTCAACACATGCACGTGGGTGTGCTGGCAATGCGTTCCCAACAACTTCGGTGATGGCAACAATGCTGGCCAGTTTGTGCTGCTGCAGCGCATGGTTCACTGTGGCGCAACGGCACAAGATCGCTAGCATAGGGCACGAACTCGCAGACAAATCTGATGATGGCAGTTCATCTTTGAGAATGGCATCCAAGAAGCGGGGACTTTCATCTTCTGATGTTACTTCCACCTCTAGAAGTAGCAAGCGAGGAAGGTTCGCACAGGAGATTGAAGAGGTCGGCAACAAGCAAGATCATTCAACATACACTGCAGTCGTTCAGCGGAGCCCGGAACAGGATGCACAGAGCGAATCTGAGCTGACAGATGCGCTTGGACGTTGCATGTCGCAATATGAGGATGAGCTTGATGAACAGGCACCAGATCGAACAACAGAGGCAAACAACATTCAAGAATTGAGCAAAGCACAAACAGAAGAGGAGCAGCAAAGCAGCAGCAAGACAAGAACAAACAACAAGCAGGCAAGCAAAGCAAACATGGAAAACAAGAAGCAAAACAGTGCTTCGCTGGAAGAGTTGTTAGACCAGGAAATCGAGGGCTTTGATGCTCGAGACAGAGCTGCTGCAGCAAAAAGAACACCAAGAATCAAAGCAGCCTTGCTGAAGGCCAATGCAACACCAACATCCATAGAAACCCATGCCAGGCGTGCTCAACGCCCAAAGATTGCGCCAACCAGTGAAAGGACAACCAATGTGCAGCAGAGTACCATTGAACATGACAACAGCGATCAAACCTCCAGCCAGCAAGCAAATCCGCCATGCAACCAAAGCGAGCAGCCCAACTCAGAGCAGCCGGACTCAAGCTCTTCAAAAAGAAAAGCTTGCGAGCAACAGAGCAACACAAACAAAAGGTTGAGAGGAAAACAAAGTTCCAAGAATCCACGCTTAGTTCTACCAAGAGGTCCAAAATGTGAAGATGACAGAGGAGCGAGTGGAGATGATGACCAGGAGAGCCAGGATGTGAAAAAGAAAGGCAGAGGACATAATCGACGGGGGGACTCCATCTCCATTGCGAAAAAGTTGGAGGCTGTGAAGATTTTTGAAGGGATGGTCAAAGAAAAGGGCGAAGAAACTGCTAGGAAGGAGTTCTATGCCTTGAAGATCCCAGGACGCCATGCACAAAATGCGTTCATATGCATACATTTGTACATACATATATTCCTTCAAATGTGCACATACATAAAGCTAAAGATATGCATGCGTAACATCAAACACACACATTTACTGCAGGAAAAACAAATTATGGAACATACCCAGTACAGAGCAATAGGCTTACATACAGCCAAACACCGATATTTATGCAACACCGCTATAAATGCGCCACTCTCCAAGGATCTTGCAGCTTTTGTAGGTTGGACACGTTTGATTATTGTGATCGTTTTGTTTTATCATATGTTACCATTTGCATATTATATCATTTATTGTCATTTGTTACCAGTTATCATCATTTATTATCATTTGTTATCATTTCTTAGCATTTGCTATCATTTCTTCTCATTATGTCATCGTTTCTTATCATTTCTTATCATGTTATCATTCGTTATGTTTTGTTATCATTTGTTTTCTACCGGCTTTTGAAACTGATTTAACAGTTACCATTGAGTACATGGCCATGGCTGGAAGTACCCATTGCAGGAAAACACAAGTATGGAACAAATCTAGCCAACGATGGTTAGGAACACCAGATTTTCAGGATCTGTAAAACGGGGTACCCCTGTAGGAGTCTACCGAGGAGTCATGACCAACAAGAAGTGGCTGGGCGCAAGGATTCGTGAGAAATGGGATACCTTTGCAGAGACTTCCCCCAAGCAGGCAGCCGTTTGCGACAAAATCCCTAACTGGGCCAGGCGGAATTTGGGGATGACTATACTTGGAAGGGTTCCAGCAGCTTTTCCTCTCCCCCTGCAGCACCTGACAGATGAGTTGTTGCTTGAAAAGATGCAGCTTGGAATGGAACTGAGTCCGGCTGGCATCCAAGATCTAATCGCCACTCTCATTGAACAATACAACCGACAGGTTGCTGAGGTCAACGAAGAGATCGACAGGCACAACCAGCAGGCAGGGATTGATGAATCTGATAAAAAAATACCCTTGGCAACCACCAAGCTGACTCCTGGAAACATGGAAAAGATGGCAGCCCGCTTTGCAAACAAATTCAGCTGGGGCAAGTACAAGAACGAGAAGCCAGGCCGCCACCTGAACTTCAACAATTCCAGCGTTGTTTCCATCAGAAAATGGGTACATGAAAGTATCCAACAAGGACGCTTTCATGAAAGACTCATTGGAAATTTCGATCAAGTTTGGACACTTACGTTTGAACCCTTGAAGAAGGTAGCCTTCAAGAAGTCCGGACAGGCTGGACAGAAATCTTTGTCGCAACAAATGCCACAAAAGGCAAAGATGATGAACACTTTGAGGAAATCTGCCGGCCTTCCACTATGGCTACTCGGAACAAAACACAGAGAGGGCAAATACCATTGGGAAACAGTACAACATTTGGATGTATGTCAAAACCATCAAGAACCATCAAGAACCCCTCCTGTGACTTATCTTGTTGGGAGAGTTTGCATGAATACGCAATTATGGAACATACATACTCATACCTATGTGGTGCATTTGCTTACATACCATGACCAGTCCGAGGAATCTTGCTGATAATGCCTGTGGCTATGCTGGTCCAGCACTGGCCTTTGCTGACCAGTATTCCAGCATCAGTGCTGTTGAGAGATGGCGAGTCCCGCGCAGCACGACGACGATCACATGGATCGACGGTGGGGTATCGCGGCTGTTTACCACACTGGCAGAAGGGATGGTGTCTAGTGAGCAAATGGCAGAGCTTCAGGAAAGGTTTTCCCCAGCAATGCACTTGGAGTCCACTGGAAACGCATCGCACATGTGGTCTGCTGCAACAACTTTGTCGTTTTTGCAGTTCTTGAGTGGTGTCTTTTGGTTGCAAGCTAAATCACACATGGCTGTGCATGATTTCGTTTTTGCCAGCCATTCAAACTTCATCAATCTTTTCAGTTTTTGGATCGTGGGGAGATGACTTAAAAATCTCAGGTATATACACTGCCCCAAAGATAGGTAAATAAACACATACTGGAGGAATGTTGTGCACATGTACATACATTGTTACATACATACATCCTACATATATACATACATAGGCAACCAGTTGGATCTGGATTGGAGCCTGCCCAGGAGTTGCGCACTCGGAGACGACGGCTGGGCCTAGATGCATCTGCCCGAGCTCTTCTCATCTGTGATGATGCAGATCAGCATCGAAATCCCACGTACAAGACCCTCAGGGATTTGTGGATGAAGGAGAACAATGCGGTGATTCTTGGTTCCTCAAAAGGGGATTTTGATCTACCAGACATTCCAGGCCAGAGAGGGGTTTGCGCCAAAAATCATACATAAGTAGGTATGAACACAAGGCCACAAGTGTACGTACCTCTGCAGGAAACACTAATTATAGAACGCACCCAAAGAATAGAATCTACCTATCCATTTCAAACTTGTTTATGTTTTTATTCATTTTTGTTTATCTATTTTCCCTCCTATTCATTTCCTTACTTATTCATGTACTTACTTATTCATGAACTTTATTTCTTCTTTCATTTCCTTCTTTCTTAATTTCTTCCTCCATCTATTTATTTATTTGATATGCATTTGTCATTAATGTATTCATTTATTGCGGTTCGACTCCTCTAGATGGTCTGGGCAGTTGCTGTGCCCCCAATGACGGTGGGATTCACCAAAATTTTCATTTCCTGCGTCAAGCTTACCAACGAGTGGCATTGGGATGGACGAGAAACATTGCTGCTGCCAAGAGTGTGGAGGACTATGAGCTGAACAACTCAGGGGAGCCCAAATTCTCCATGGCCCTTTCTGTCTCCCTTGAAAGCGATTCCTATGCACTGCAGTGCATAAGGGATTATGATAGAGCCAAGCTCGTGCATTGGGCCTGGTGCAGCCGTGGATTTTCCAGTTTGGAAAACATCGCCAAGTGGCTTTTTCAAGGCAACAGGGACCGGGCTGAGATTTTCATGTCACCTGCAGCAAGATCCACGTTTGCGGAATATGCCAAGCTTGACAGATTGCCAGATCTGACAATCCTCGGTGAGCGATCCAAAGGAGATGTGATTTCCAAAGGAGATGTGATTGAGCCTTGCCTGCTCAGTGGGGAAAAAGTTCACATTTGGTTTGTCGACTGCTCCGTCAACGGCATGATCCCTCTCCCTCATTGGTGCAGTCTTCC
>VSDK01002342.1:157485-174643 GCA_009767595.1 Symbiodinium kawagutii | reverse complement strand
ACCCCGCACAACAGCAGCAGGAGCAGCAGCAGCAGCAGCAGAATCGTTTTCACGCACGTCCAGCAGGATTGTTAGACACCCATGCTGCGGCAGCGAGTCCACGGCCAGATTCACAAGCACAAGGTCTGAAGCCGGACAGCAATGGTATGTTGCCGTGGCCAAGGTGAAGGTTGGCACGGCCAACGCGCGGCTAACATCAGCAACACCAGCTCATGGCCAGATCGGCCAGAGCAGCGCCGAGAACAGCAAGAGCAGCAGCAGTAGCAGCCGTAGCCAGTCTGCGCGCAAATTTATTTCTTCTGCTTTCTCTTGTGGTTCTTGCCGCGCGTCTTCTGTACTCCTTCTCTCCCGGGGTCGGCGGCAGGGGCGGAAGCCCTTAAATTGTTTTACAGGCATGAGCCATCATGGACCATCATGAACCACCATGAACCACCATGAACCACCACGAACCATCATGAACCACCATGAACCACCATGAGCCATCATGAACCATCAGCCCCCATGGATGAAACAACTGTTGCTATGTAAACACTCACGGGCGTTCCGAAAGCCACGAAGTCCGGAAGCTGCTTGGGACTGGCGTCCTACGAAGATCGTGTCCACCTGCTGAAGGCCCACCTGCCGAAGCTGGGCCAAATGAGAATGGAGGGCCTTGGTACTGTGGTGAAATGATGGTTGACCATGGTCAAGCAACAAATCATATAGGGAATCATATGGTGAATCAAATGGTGAATTATATGGTGCATAATGATTGAGAATGGATATGCATGATGGATGAGAATGGATGCATGATGGACAATCATGGTTACAAATGGTTGGCCATGCTTAATGATGATTTCTTTGCTAATGATGGATAGTGATAACGGTACAGCGATGATGGCAACTGATAGTTGCCAAGGTGGCTTGATCAAGGATCAAGGTGCCCATGATGTAACAGGAAGGGTAGGGTACGTCTGTAAAACATGATGCAACAACTTATGGTGACGACTTTGACTTTAATAAACTGAATTCTGGCCAGAAACAGCAATTTCATGACATGCACACTTGCATTACATACATTTCTTTTGTCACCAAACATGCCACTATCGCTTGGGTCCCCTCAAGAAACACTGGGGATAATAAATTTGGGGGTGGCATCTCCGTGGGATCCGTGGGTGTGGCTCCCCGGTGGTACATTCAACAAGTTGAACAGCTAATATATAATTATATGTGTGTGTGATGTATGTGTTTCTACGGCCAGTATAAATGAATTAGGGATGGTATGCGCCAGATGCTTCAAAGTGTTATTCGCAAGAGCTTGGGTATGGAATTGCTGATCCACATTGTGTCAGCATGCGTCAACCTACCACTTGAATGCTGCTTGGTGCAAGCATATGCACGACTTGTTGCCGATTTTGACACCTTAAACATCTGACTTACTATGTGAAAAATGCCGCATCTGGACCCTGTCAAGGTCGCAGATTCTTTCTATGTCACAAATTGTCCAAGGTAAGCCCAGAAAGAAGAGGCTTCCATTCTTCTCAAGATTGGTATGGTGAACATCAGGGGGCACCAACATGTCATGATTGTGGGATGGCTCAGTGGGTAATTTGCAGTGGATGGCAGCCAACGGCTTCCACTGCCACCCTTGTTCTGATGACGATTTTACAAATGGTTGGGACCCATGAAAACGTGTGGACCGGAAGCCCTGGATTATTCATCCGAAAGAAAATGGTCTTGAACTTCAGAGGGTTCCAGCTTTTCAGAACAGGTGCATTTGATTTCCCCGAATCCTCCCAGAAAAAGTAGTGAATCTGTCGCAGGGAGCCGGCCCGTGCATGGATGAACCCCAAGTAGCTGCCCTACCAGCAGCCTGCCGCAGAGTGCGCGACTCATCTTTGAACATGGACAGCCTGGGCCAACATGGTCCATCATCCCTCATAGCGGGCATAGCTGGTTTTTCACCATCTTTGCCTTGAAAAATGGGTGGTTTAGAATTGTGGATCTCTCATTGCTGTGGATCTCCACGTAGTAATCTGCTGGCTATGGCTTTTGGGGTCCCACCTGCTACAATGAAGCCCAGCCAGGTGACATGAACCATCACTAACCATCATTGACCAACCTATCTGGTTGGTGGTTGAACCACCCCCATGATAAACATCAGTCAACCGACCCATCATTTTCCAATTTCCAGCTTTACTCCTAAAAACTTGGCATTGCGTGGTGTCAGTATATTGATGTACGCTGGGCATCTAAAAAACTGAAGAATGCCATACAGGCTATGAAGATCTATGAAGTATCATTAATGAATCTACCTACTCAACCAACCAATGATCCAACAGCTGTCGGCGCGGATCCACCATCAAGCCACAGAGAGCCGACATGGGCCCACTGTTTTCCAATCTGAGCCGCGCAACTGCGCGTGGTGCACAACATGCAAATTCATCTGACAGAGTGAAACTCAGTCGCATCGAGCATTGCTCCTCTCAGTGCCTCCCACTTTTCGGAGAAACACAGGAGGGACGCAGCCCCTGCGCGAACCTAACTACGACATGCCGAAGCCTCCACCAACTTGAAGCCACTCTCCAGCTGACCATGGTTCAGTGCTCGGTTTTTCCCCTTGATTGCACCTACGTTGCGACTCACACCAGCACCAAATCAACGAATGACGAAATGCAATCAGCTCTCAGATTGAGGCCTCCCAACAGCCTGGTGAAGCTTCAAGGTGAAGCGGCTCAGTCAGTGAAAAGCTCATCGGGTTTTGAGAAGTATTTCACCTGCGCCGTCGAACAGGAAACTCAATGGATCTCAAGTCACATGGACTCGTAGGCTAATGGTCAAATCACAATTTCCCTTTGCAAAGCTTGTTTGCAAACATTTGGCCATCATCGCCGCGAACAATTCATTGACGCACTCAGGCGAGCAAAATGTTGCATTGCCCTTGCAACTACCACCAAGAGAATTACGAGTCATACTGGTACTGCCACGCTGTTGGATCGTTTTGGTGTTTTTCAGAATAGCGGTGCCCCTACATCATTCAGTTTACTAATCATTGTTAAAATTGACATATCATAAACAACCATCCATTTTTGGGTTCTCAATTTTGAGAAACCAACGTTTGTTTGGATGCTGCGAGTCTAAAACCTGGACGCCATCAAGGACGGATAGGATTATCACTGGATCTGATCGTTCCCGACCAATACGTGTCACCAATCTCACAAGACATCTTTCTTGTGAATATTTAGACAGCATCCATCATAAATCAGTTGGTTTTACTGCAGCGATTGTCACAATGTTTGACATACATGAACTGAATTCACCATTTGTTTCTCCCTCCAAAAAGTTAACCAATGATTTTACAATGTATGCATCCTCAGATTGATTTTACAATTCCATACAACTGGAAAAAATCAGTTCAGATTTGATTTTGCAATGTATGCATCCTCAGTTTCCATGATGAAGCCGAGATGTGGCAAACTGCGCAGCAACGCTCAGAAGCGGTACCAAACAATTACAGGTGTGAACCGTTTCACGTGAGTAAGGATCTTTGGTTGCAATGAATGATGACCTGAAAACAACACCTGGATGGTTGGAAATTCATTGGCCAGTGGAATGTAATATCAGCTGCTTGCTTGGGAATGAGCCGTTCATGCCCTCACATGATCTCCTCCATTTCACGGAAACAAATTCATGTTTCACCCCTGCTCCTGGTCAGGATTAAGTTTTGCATGGTTTTAGCAAGTATGGCCAGAATTGGTCATAATTACTTTGGATTTAGCCATACGGAAATTTCTGGCGTGCTAGCTAATCTAATTACAAGCTTGGCATTGCGAACGTGCGCGAAATGCACTCAGTGCCGGAAGATATGGTTGTCTCTGCATGGTTTATCTGCAGGTCCCGAGGCTATACACCGTGCTGCAAAGATCTATGTAGGCGGAGACATATTTATCGGAGAGATGGCTGTGGGTCAAAACTTGGTCCCCCTGGTTCCAATCATTAACCACTGTTTTCCCCAGTATTGTTGCTCACTCTTGATGATTAATATTGACCCATAGCCAGATCTCAAAGCCAACCACAGAAACCAAAGGCAACCCGGTAAACCCGGCCTTCTGGTCGATCGGCACGCACACCGACAGCATGCCCTGCAGCTTGTCCCACTTGGCATTGCCTGAATCCTTTCGTACCTTGGGCTGCAACAAGGACAGGCACCCGAGGCGCTACTTAAGTGCTGCCTGCGGCCGAAGTCCTTCTCCTGCGGCTAAGTGTTGCATATCATCACCCCCTATGCCACTGATACCCCCAAGGATCCCCAAGGATTGCAAACAGAGACTCACATACAGTATATGAAGGTATCAGTGGATCTGTATCTGCAATTCGTGACCTTAGTAAACCATCGAACTAACACGTTTTCAGTGGTAAGTGTGGTAACGAAGCTATTTCACAATCAGCTGGATTACTAAATGAGTTGTTTGATCGGTACTGTAACAGTATGCTTTGCCATAAAGCTCAAACACAGATCACGGTGAACCTGCCATCATAGGCCGCAGTGCACTAAGAGTAGCAGAGTGAAACGTCCTTCCCTGCCGAAGCGCGGAGGGACAGCTCTTGTGAAGCTGTAGGAGTGTCCAAAAGCGAGTGCAGGCTCTGAAAGGCTGTCTGACAATTATCTTCTTGTAGGTTTTCATCATGAGATCTATTGGTAAGTGATCATATTTTTGCTGCTTTAATACTTCGCATTACCTTACAACGTTTCTGTGCTTACAAGTCCTTTATGGTTGCATCACTACGGCTGTCTTCAAATTCATGCTTCACCGATTCCCGTCATTATTGTTGGATATTTTCGATTTTGAACTCACCAGATTTCTATAGATTTCCGACAGTTTCCAAATATATTATATCCTTGTTTCCATGTATCTCTTGGGGGGTGCTTGGGCCTGTTTGTCTGTTGGGCACCCCCCCCCTGGATCTATTTATAAACAACCAGGATCTCCATAAATTTCCATATGCTTCCATCATTGGCATGGCATGTTCATCCCAGGTACCACTCCAGGCGGCCTTACCTTGCAGCCCAGTGGCTCGGTGTGGCAAGGCCACGTTGAGTTGATGCTTCGTCGCTTGTAGCAGCAACCGATCTTCCAAGACATCCACGGAGATATCTCTGAGCTGCTCCCCTGGAGCAAGTCATCACTGATGTCTTGGTGCGCATAGACTTCAATGACTAAGCGCTTGTAGTCACAATACATGGTTGCAAATCGTGCTTAGTCATACTTAGTTGCTACATCAAATTCGCCAACCATTCACTAACAAGATTTAGGGCATTAACTGTTCACAAGAAACTTGGAACTAAGGACGCGCAATTTGTATCAAAGGGGCGGGAGCTTCCTCCATAGCTTGCGATGACAATGATCTTCGTGCAACCTGTAACGACCAAGATTCATGGGTATATAGATTTTTTGTCCATCACCGTCCCGGAGGTTCGGATGCATATGGCTAGATGAGACAGGCAAATTAGTGGTAGAGAATCATTCATAGCCAATAGGAGGTCCAGCTCTCAATGTACCACTCGTAGTTTGCCATAGCTGGTGTTATGGGTCAACCCCCTGCACCCCGAGTAGTGAATACCCAAAGCATGCAAATACGTTTTGTTCGGATATTCACCTAGCTAATTTTGGGGTGGATAATAAATTTACCCAGCACCATGCAAGAACAACAAGAGATATAAAAATAAGAAAAGACGATAAAATGACTTAAGTTTGAGTGCAGGAAGGATGACAGTCGATAGCAATTTCCAAAACAGTGCCTACCGGTCAGGTACATCATGTAGAGTCATGCAGGAGCAAACGGCCGGAAGCACAAAAATCCGACTAGCACTTGTGAGTACTTTGCCGAAATTGCCATTTCAACAATTGCCCGTTTACGAACATCACCTTTGAACAGAAACAAAAAAAAGTGTCTTTTTCTGTCTGATAAGCCCGCAAATTTCTCTCATCCAGAAATTCTAAATTTTGGGGCGGACTGGGCTGCGTTGATGAAACAATGATAGCATCCCACCCGGAAACGCGCCCAACTCATCTCCAGACAGTGGCCTGGCAACCAGATTTTGATGAGCAACTCTTGACATCTGTCACTGGAAGGGTCCATCTCTTGCCTTGGCTCCGGTGGTCGGAACAGCCGAGAAAAGAAGGTCCTCTCCTATCCATTTAAGGTGCTACTGTGCGTTCAATCATTACTGCCAGATCAACACCAAACACAGGAATTCATTAACAGGCTTGCAAATGCTGATTCCGTGCACATACGTTTGCCCAGATATTGACTGATCTATGCTCTACAAACGGTGACCACCTGACAACGCATGGCTGATAGGAATTACAAGCTCATACGGTCTGCACCAGTCTCAAGCCAACTGGCAAGTTCAGTGCCAGCCATAGCGGACACTCAAACCCAACTACTTGGTTGGTATATGACGATCCCCCATGACATTGCTAGTGGTCACTGTGGCGGTCCTAATGCAGGTACATACTGATCAACTATGATCCACGTCGCATTCGTGTGATAGTTCGTCTGAAGTTAGGCCAGAAATACAGTAGATTCCTGGCAAGAGTGAGATGTGGACCACAAGTTGTGGCACCCTCTCTCTCTCTCTCTATCGCGTTTTCAGGAAGTTTAGCTATGCTAAGGGCGAGTGAAAGCAACCACTCTGACCAAGGGAAAAAGAAGTGCCAGCCACACCTTGTGGCACCCAAATCAGAAACTTCAACTTTTCCAGAACTGCATGGGTCTGATAGCTGCGACCCCTCTGTGCTGCCCTGCCTAAAGCTGTGGTGTACACCGACCGGTCAGGCAGCATGTGCAAACAAGAAACAAATTTAAGTAGGCATCTGAGGCTGCGAGTTTCTGACGCGGCAGAATTTCATACTTCCTGAGTTCTCACAGGATTCTCGCGTCCCAACGAGCCAAATCCAAATTGAAGTGCTGCCCTCCAGAATCTGAGAAACTTCGGCCAAGGCAGTTGGGCTCCCTGTCACGACTATGCCCCTGAATCTACTGGAATACTTCTTTTCGCCAACTCTCTATGAAATCTCACTTGCAACAGGATCTGTTCCATTCACTCGCATTTTCCCCAGAAAAGACACTGTACCACAATCCAGAATGATCAATACAGAATCCTGGAAAAGCTGAAGCATCTTTCACTGCATTGATGGGAAAATCTACCTTGGAAACCCGCTTGCTTGAACCACCAAGAATAGCTGGGCTTCCTCGGGATTTTCCCATCAACCCAATAGATGCTGGGAGTTACCTTGGCCCCCGACAGGCCACCTACATTGGGCCAAGCAGCGGAATGACCCGATCGTCCCCGTCGCTCTTGACGACCACCCCGCTGGCCGCTTTGAACTCATCGGGTTGCCAAATGGCTTGGACATCCTGCCAGGAACAATACGCCTATGGAAAGCTGGTACAAGTTACCGACAAATCCAAGGCAAACCAGGACCAAAACCAAGGATAGACGAAAGCAACATTGGTACCCGGGGAGGGGATGGAGTACCATTTGGTTAGGTTAGGCCACTCCTGGTAGCTCCTGCATGAGACAAGTCTTGGTGTGAGACTGACACTAGGTGAGCCACATTCTCACTCTCAACTGCCACGGGATACCCCTGGCTCCCTCCCAACCACCCGCCAATTAAATTGATAAAGGCACAAGGGCAACCAACCTTGCACCTGAGCTGTCCAAAGAATAGCATCTGGCAGTGAAACTCGGGCTGCACAGTTGCAACAAAACGGGTAATGGGTTCTCGCCGTGATATGGCTATGGGTCAATATTAACCAGCAACAATGGGGGATGATAACCAACCATTGTAAAGGGAAAACAATGGGTAATGATAGGAGAACCAGGGGTACAGGGTTTTGACCCACTGTCATATGACACTTTGGCACTAGCCACCCTGCAGTGCCACTGCCAAAAGAGTCTGTCCTTTTTCTTTGGCTGTCTGACGGCAACCTTCATGTGCGGCGCAGCTTGGCTTGGCTTTCCTCCAACCATAGCAGCGGGATGTAGCCTCAGCCCACATGGCGTCATCACCCTAACATACACAGCCCCATCACCAATTGTTTTGAAGCACCTGCAGCATGTCAGTTTCCTGTAAACATTTGGATTGTTTGTCATCCCTTTGGCAGCTTGATTTTGACCACCCATCTGAGGTTGATGGTTTGTCCAGATTCCGTAGGAACAGTTGTCACTGTCGTGTCCTATGATGCACGTTTGCTCCTGTGATGTTTCCTTTCGCCTGCCTCCATCTGGAGCAAGCACCGTCAACACAAATGAAACTTCAGCTTATGCGGAGTATGTTTCTTGACATGTCTCGGCTAGGCTGGCACACCTTCTACTCAATTACGTCCTCAAAACGAAAGGAAGTCCACTTGAGTTCCTATGTTTCCCCGCTTGAATATAGATTCAAAGGGTGTGACGTCTGTTTTTCTTGGCCCATCGGGATGCTTTAGGCCTTCCTGCAACCCTGTTGCATGGTTTGAGCAGTGGCCTATAGATAGCTCAGCATGCTCTCTACATGTCAGCCATTCCCATCCCCCACCTCCCAACGACATACACCATGAGTCGCGCACACTCTTGGCTGCTGAATCTCCCAGTCTCCAAAAAAACAATCCCCACCAATACTGCTAAAAAAAACCTGTCAATATGAATTGGTTGGTGGCTTCAACCCCTACGAACAATATGCTTGTCAACCATTTGATAATAATTACTATGGAAAACAAAAAAGGCCAATCAAACCACCAACCAGTAGTTGTTCAACCATTATTGTTGCTCATTATCCCCTATGAACCATCTATTAATGGTCATAACCCCTATTAAAACCACCAAGCACCAACCAGTGAATCACAACATCATCTCCTTGCTGGGCACCGAGGTGCGAGGGCGGCTTGCTCCGTTCATCCTGCTCCTCTTCTTGGCCAACGCCCAGGATTTCCATCAGGCCATGCATCTGATCTGCCGTCACACCCGTGGAGGTGCTCAGGGCACTCGGGCCACCTGAAAACGTCCCCTCCAAGGGGAGGATCAACATGGAGATGCGGCATTTCGTGGGCTGAAGCCGATCGTCACAAAGTCTTTTTGATATTGTTTAATCTGCTTTCGCATTTTCTTTTTATATCTGGTTTCGCATGTTCTCTCTCTATCTCTATCTCTCTCTATAGCTGTCCCTAGGAGATCAGCATGCTTGTGATAGTTTTTGCAATTTCAATCCTATACATTTGTCTACATTTGCGAGGCACCAGTATGTTGGAATCCAGCATGGAAAAGACATGGAAACCAATCATACCCTGTCGATTTTGGAAGCATGGCTGGGGCATCGCTTCATCTCGATCTAGTTCTTATCACGACACCAGTTAGATATCCTCTCAGTTTCACAATGGTTACCCGTTCCAAGTTCGATCATCCGCGGCCAAGTGACTGTATCCACCACTCAGCAACTCCATGGCGGCGTGGGGACGTGCGAAACTGTGGCGTGGGTAGCTCACTACGGCAGCCAGGTGGCCAAGCGGATAGGCCCACAGATTGGTTCCATGTCTGCCACAGGGTCTCCGCTCACATGGTTCCGGGTCTAGTCTTCGGATACGACACTCTTCCTTTAAGAAATAGATCAAATGAATTAATCTTCATGTCAAAAATATGACCGTGCAAAAATGTAGATAAAAAAGTGTGTATAAATGTAGAAATTAAAAAACGATATAGAAAGAGATATATTTAGATAGAGATAAAGATCTAGCTATAAAAATAGAAATAAATATACATATAGATGTGGGATAGATAGATAGATAGATAGATAGATAGATAGATAGATAGATAGATAGATAGAGAAATAAAAATAGATATAGATACTGTATAGATAGAGAACTAGAAATAGATATAGATATAGATATAGATAGAGAAATAGATAGATTCGATAGATAGATAGAGAGATAGATAGAGAGATAAACAAATAGATAGATAAATAGATAGATAGATAGATAGATAGATAGGTAGATAGGTAGGTAGATAGATAGATAGATAGATAGGTAGACAGATAGATAGATAGATAGACAGATAGGCAGGGAGATAAATAGATAGATAGATAGATAGAAAGATAGATCGATAGATAGATAGGTAGACAGATAGATAGATAGATAGACAGATAGGCAGGTAGACAAATAGATAGATAGATAGATAGAAAGATAGATCGATAGATAGATAGGTAGATAGATAGATAGGTAGATAGATAAACACGTAGGTAGATAGATAGATTGGTAGATAGATAGATAGATATATGCACGCATGAATTTGGTAAAATGCTTACGCCATATTGGGTGGTAACCATGAATCAATAGGTCAACCCATGGCCAACCCAGGAAAAAAACATCAAGATCCATCAAGCAACACCCACAAACTTCAATCATTCCTGATCCCCAAATCAACGCGGCACCAACCAGTCCAAACAAGGCAGTTGAAGTTGCATTGAACAGCCCTTAGTTGATTCTGATTCAGGTGATGTCCCCAAATCTGGTCGCTTTCCGTCTAATCATACGGTTTGGTACATGATATGAAGCAAGCAATAAATGACTATATAACTGCATATGAAATTACACAAACAAAAACACATACAGGTCCCGACAACTTGAACCCATCTATAACAGTGATTAACATTTTCCAAACATGTCTTTTTCCAGCCCATAATTCATTACAGCCATATTTTCTCAACAAATGAAGTTTCATCTCTTCCCTGCCAAGCGCCGCACACGTTGGCACTCTTCGCCAGGTGCAGCCGTTCTGGATCCAGTCCCAAAACCGAAGCAATCTGCGCCTGGTGGTGGTTGTGGTGGTGGTGGTGGTGGTGGTTGTTGTGGTGGTGGTGGTTGTGGTGGTGGTGGTTGTTGTGGTGGTGGTTTGTGGTGGTTGTTGGGGTCTTCAAACAATTTGATGGGAGACTAGGCGGAAGGTGCTCGGTGCTCAAATGTCTCAAAAGAAGGGTGTTTGGGGAGCCAAATCCAATCCATACCGTCTCCCATGTTCTCACACTGCATGGAGCTGGTCCTTGCTGTTTCATGTCGCAGCCACTTCCATTCTGGCTCTTGTTGCCCATCATCGTCTACGTGCCCCAAGTGCTGAAACTATTCATCTTGGTGTTCCCTCGTAGTGTGTCTTAAGGATGTGAGAGGAACTGGTCATCCGTTACGTGGCCAGTTTCGACTCACAAACTCCCAAGAACCACAGGATGTTCCTGGTTGACACTGTAGGAGCACCACCAACCGAATGATTCAACCTCCTGCCATGCTGCGTTGCTCATTGAAAAACATGACGACCATCGCTACCATCCGCCATTCACGAAATGATCCTTCGATGTAGATCGACTCAAGCAGAACTTGCTGCGGCCAAACCACAGCCTTTTCGGAGACTTGTTGGGTGTACCAACTACATAATACGGAAACTATCACAACACCGAAGGCAAGCTCTGAGACACTGAACACCTTTTCTGAAGTTAAGAGCCGAGAGCCGGAACATACTCCGGTCTCAGGATTGATTTGCCTGACTGAAAGGCAAACAACCGCGGTTCATTAGCTGAGGCCAAAAAAATGCCTGAGCCATGGTCATGCGTGACCCTAGGACCCAAAACCCCTCTAGCATTCTCTCACACGACTACTCAAACTATCCGAAAAAGCTACTATTTCTGAAGTAGACATTAACATTCATATCATGAAATATCTCTGAGCGCAGCTAACTTGAGATGTCAATCAATCTACCAAATTTTGAGGTGGCTTAGGCCCATGTCTCGCCACCACAACTTGGAGCATGCGCACAATTAGATTCTCAATGGTGCGCTGGCCATGAAAATCGAAGCTGTTTGCTTTGCCGCGTGTGCAAATGAAGGAGTTTCCATCGATATGCCACTCACTCTCCAGAGGCCAAATATACGTCGCTGTTGGATCACATTCGCATGGAATGGTGTTCACTGGTTCACTTTTGTAGTGACAGGTCCTAAGTTGTGGATTTCCGCTTGGTCCACGGAAGACTCAAAGGCCCCACGCTCTGAATCAGTGTCTGACCTTTGTGCGGAGAACTAACTTTCTCCATGCTTTACCTATTCAAACTGGTGATGTCGATCTTCCAGGTTAGTCTTCCAAAGGAGCACTTTTTGATTTGGTCGCTCACAAACAGAAATGAAGGCTTCGTAGTCTGCTTTTATCAGAGATTCCCGTCACGTTGTTGATCACAACCCCGGGGACCCTGTCCTGCATGGCACTTGCCGTTCATTGCTGTTGGGAATGGTTGGATTGGATCTCCTAGCTCGGAAACCTTTTCAGAATTTACAATCACAAATGCATCTCTCTCTCTCTCTCCCCAAACATTTGTTCGTTCACTCATCTTAGTTGTCATAGATGTAATATGTACTCTGTGATTTTATGTGCGCATATTGCCAATATCAGAGCCACTTCATCACTATGTGAACGCAAAAGTACCTATCCACTAGCCACTGCACAACAGCTTCGAGTTTTCACCACTGCTCAATTGGTGACAAGCGATGCGCTTCTGCTCCGGAAGCGTTCGCTTTGAATTTGAAAGAGGTTCGCCGCCTGACTAGTTGGTGGTTGAACGGCTCCAAGAACCATCAGTACTGGAAACTTGGGCGATCGGAGATCCAGAACTTGAATAATAAAGCCAATCACTCCCAATCTTGCATGATAAATTGAAATAGATAGATTACTACCATAAATATCGATATGAACAGATCGTTACTCGCCTTGAAATGCAAGTTGCGGCCCACGAATCACCCAGATCTGCCAGGAAACAACCCATGGTGAATGGACGGTGAACGACCACCAAGTTTTTTGCCGGGGCGTCGCGGAGAGTTTGCCCCAAGAGCCACCAACCAGTGGATCTTGAAAACAATGGTCTACCCCGTGGCACTTTACTCCGCGCCACTTGTGATACTGGCAGACTCAAAGGCTCACGGGCCGATGTCGCCCATGGAGATATAAAGACATGCAACGGTACAAATGCATAGCAAAACCCTCGCATCTTTTGAGTTTTTGGGAAAGCAACTGCTGTATACTATAAACTGACTGTTGATTTATTCATGAATTTTCCGCTACGCGCCGCACATACATCACAAGATATCACAAGGATTCTGAATCGATTCGCACAAACAACTCTACGACTGAGTGTTGGAGGTGAACGAAGTTGAAAACAACGAGTCAACGAGATGTCAACAATCATGCCATTCCGAACCAACTGTCGTGCCCTGATGATTTGTTGATCAACTATCCGAACAGGTCTTGTTGGTTGGCGCTCATGGCTCCTTCCCATAATGTGCATCCCACGGCAGGGACTTGAGATCACCAAGACCTGGATTTTGATCGGTCCAAGGTGCTATATTGTTTCAAGGGTATCACATGAGCATCATCGTGGGGTCCGGAAGTCCGGGATGGTTGTACCTTCCGCATGTCGCACATTTCTCCTGTCCTGAACGCTCCTGGGTTTATCCCAAATGGACCCCCAAGCTGGCAGCATCATGGATAAACCAGCTGCGCTGTTTGGGCACAGTGGTGGGTACATCAAAACCCACCACTCGTAGCGCTCTGACCGGACATCTCTGGCACAACACGACGCCGGGAGCTCAGCGAAAGGTCAATGGGTCGACTGCTCCGTTCGCTGCCCCTGCGGTCCAATGATTTGGACTTCGAAGGAGGCGACAACGGCAGATCGGTCACCTGGAGCGCTGATGAACTGCCATGAATTGCCAACGTCATTCATCTGCTTGGTGGTAGTGGTTAATTAATAGTGGTAAATAATGATGATACAGGGTTATAATGGTTGATTATGATCAGTAGCTGGTTCGTGGTTTCAACCCCTATGAAACATGTTAGTCAACCAATCATTGGTATTTAAGTAATAGGGAATATGAAAATCTTTGAAACCACCAACCAGTTCATGGTTGAGTAGGTAGCCATTCAAATTTAGGGGTCAAGAACTAGCGAAGGATCAACACTGTGATCGATGGTTAATGAGGTCTTACCGATGAATGATGATCATAAATTTGACTGGTTGATGATTGTCCACTATATGTGGTGTTTGACAATAGCCATCAGTGATTGATGGTGTGGATCCGAGATTCAAAGGCAAGGCCAGGATGTTCGAGTTGCTCACTTCGCGTGTGATGGGGCTGTCGTCGCGCTTGTTTCCACTATCTGGGGGCATGATGAGAACTGCATAGGAATCAGCAAAATCAATAGACTTCTTTTCCATCGCCAGCTCCTAGACATATATGAATTGTGTTTTTGCTATCTACAGGTGTTTGAACTGGTAACCGGTCAACACGAACCCTACCGCTTGCTTCCGCGAGCACAGCGCAGTTTTGAAGACATTTCGGAGCTGGGCGACGATTTCTGTGCCAGATCTTCCCCAAAATTTGTCGCCTACCTAGGCCTCGCCTAGGCAACAACTGCAAAAAGTTAGGCACCAAAAATGTGCCTACGCCTTGTTTATGCCACCCAGCAGACTGCCTATATCTAACCATGTCGAGGGTAACTTATGTTAACTCTGATATGAAGCATTACTGACGTCAAACAGATCTGCTCATGTAAAAACAAGTACTATGCATCTATGTGCATAGCTCATTCTCTCTCTCTCTCTCGTCAGGACTACTTGGCACAGGCACATGGCCTCGTTGGATTGAAAATCTCATTACCTGCAATGGCCTCTCACCTTGATTGTTCTCAGGAATTTCTGGGTTTGACTCTGCTGGCAGCATTGAGAAAGCGGTGGCGAGAATGATAGAAGGCTCCAAGTCTCCCAAACAACTCAAACAAGACAACCAAGAATGAAAGAACCCTGCCCTATGAATATCTATGAAAAGCTATGAATGCCTACTATGATCCTGGTTCCTACAGGTTCAGCATTTCGATTCCCGACAGCTTGGGACAGGCCACTTCCTTGCACAGGTTGGCGCTCTTGTTGAGCTCGTTGACAAAGCAGCGCGCATAGACCACCGTGTTGGCCATGACATTTGCGTAGTCTTGGCACACCTGGGCACACCTCTACCCAGGAGCGTGGCAAATTATTGAACCTGGATAGACAAGATAAATTCTCGAAGTTGCTGCGGTGGTTGTTGAAGGATGTTGAAAGGATACGATGAATAATTGCTAGGTCAGTTTGACGAAAAACATCTTGCATATCACATCCCTGCGAATCATCCTGTTGTCCATTAGCATCATTAGCGCAGGCTGGAAGTGTTTCTCTCCAACCAACCCAATCTTACTTGCAGGTTCTACGTCACGGATCGACGCATTATGCTGTCATGTCCAGCATGGTTTGAATGAGTTTTATTTGCCAACTTCGAGGATAAAGAAACAGCATGCTGCTAAGTCGTTTCCATGCATGCTGCATCTACATAAAGATGAACAATAAATCAACAAATAAATGCATAAACAACGAAACATTAAAAACCAACCATCAATACATACTATGTTACATGAATGTGATGCAAATACATGCAACAAACTGATCGAATAAAAGCGCATGAAACCATGCGCAACCGAACTCCATCTGGCAGTGGGTCAGTTCACCCTTAGTCCCCCTGGTTCCCCTATCATTAACCAGGCTGTTTTCGCAAACGGATTGGCTGGTGAACTTCTCCCCCATGACATTGGTTGGTTAAGAGCTTGACCCGTAGCCATCTCCAAAAACTGGAAGCTCCTGCAGCACATCTCGCGGCACCTGAAAGAATTGGTCCGTCGACACACGTAATGCTCGGCTTTCGACCATGGCCTCCCGCAAGGGCGGCGGAGCGAAAATGGGGACACCAACGATGGATATGCAGCGAAATGATGCACCAAATACATCCAATACAGCAAATGGATGCCACTTATGGATGCAAACGGATGACAAATGGATGAGAAAGAGTTGGTCATGTGCTTTCAGCCAATGGATTCGGGAGATCCATTCTCAGTTCAAGACGTTGGTAGTTCGACCACCCCTTCTTATCATCAATCCCCAGCCTCTGCCTGGCTCCTAATTGTCAACCGGGGTGCATGTAGGGATGGTAACATCAGCTTCAGCATGCTTAATCACCTGCACCAACCACTAACCACCGCTCCTAGATGCTCCGAGTACCATCATTCCGTAACAGGTGCAGGGTGGAGCCAGGAAATCACTCCGAAAACCCATCGTTGAATGACGAAGACGTAACAAATTTCCAGCATGGCAACATGCAGGGTACTGACATGTAATGACATGTTTATGCTAACCCCGTTCACTCTTCATCATATAAGTGCTGACACGTGACAGTGCAAACCTGACCTTCTTGTAAGCACACATCTCTGTGTGTTGCGTAGTTTGCCTACATAAATTACAGCTATAGAGGTCAAAGCATCAATAGCTACGTATCTATATGTGCGATTATGTGTGCGCATGTCGGGCATGTGTAGGAATCTAATTGCAAAACACTCATCGGCCTGTCACACGGGGATGCATGGCACCAATTTCTAAAGAACCGAACCTCCCTCTGCTTGGTGATCCCAAGCCACGAAATTCTATTTGATGCATCCATCACGCTAGGCTCTTGGAATGGCGTTGCCCACAGGTCAACACGACCATATCATGCGCTTAGCATATGCATGCGTCTATGTCTGCACGCGCATATTGGAATACTTGTTTTAGACACTTTCAAAGATACATGAATAAATAAATGAAAATATAAATAAATACATAAATACAAAAATAGATAAATAAATAAGTATATATATATATGTATATATATGATGTGTCTAAGTGTCTAAAAACATGCTTACGAGAACACATTTAGGTAAGCATGTGTGTAATGTACTGCCATGCAATGTAATGCCATGCAATGACATGCCATGCAATGCCATGATGTGTCTGTCTGTCTGTCTGTCTGTCTGTCTGTCTGTCTGTCTGTCTGTATGTATGTATGTATGTATGTATGTATGCATGCATGCATGCATGCATGCATGCATGCATGTCCGTCCGTCCGTCCGTCCGTCTGTCTGGTGATGCACGTCATTGATGCAGAAAAAAATGGTCGCTTCAATTACAATGCCCACCATTTCCGGACTTTGCTGTTAATGCCCACCATTTCCGGACTTTGCTGTTGCTTCCCTGGAAGTCGCTTGCTGAACC
>VSDK01002342.1:90622-157475 GCA_009767595.1 Symbiodinium kawagutii | reverse complement strand
TGAACCGGAGCACCTATGCAAGCGCGAACTGGAGCACTTACATATCTATTGACCTTAGTTATGCCATTCAACAGTACCATATGACATACAAACACGCCCATGTGACCCATGTGCAGTTCTTCCTGGAATGCAGCAATTCGATCCCTCAATCAATCCATGTGAAATCATCTCCCAAACAATAACAACGACAACAGCAGCAGCACCACCACCACCACCAACAACAAGGCAGCCAAATGGGTTCATGGTTGCCGGTATCACCACCGTGCGCGCCTGAAACTGACCTTGATACCTCCAAGCTTTCACCCACAGCGCAGGTTCGGCCAGGTACTCCCCGGTGTCGATCATGACCCTCAGTGATGCGCATCGTTGGACAAATTGTACTGGGTATCTCATGGGTTGGGCTTGCACTGGGTATGAATGTGATCAAAGCTGATATATATATATATATATATTTATAAATAATATATATATAAATATATATTTAAACATATATACATTATACAATTATACAGTGTATCCCAATTCGTTGGCACGATGAGGGGGTGCTGCGACTGGTAAACATCCAGAGCCACGAGCGTGGCCTTAGTGAAGGGGTGACATTGGCAAAACTGGGAGAGAATGCATACTGGTCCCTGGGACAGGTTGGAGACATTGCCAGAGATTCCAAGGATGAGAACAAACACTTGGTATGCGCTAGGGGAGACTTAGACATGCCAAAGTCTGGGTATCAGCCTTACAAACCGACACAAAGTCATCCAACAAATCCAGCAATACCTTCGCTCATGGCAGGCAGTTATCTCGTCTGGATTTAGTGACTTAACAATGGCAAAGTGATGCTGCAAAGAACCCTTCTAGCTGGAACAATCAAGCAGGTGCGATGGATTGCACAACGGCAAGTTAGCAGATCATCCTAGAGCGTTTCTCCTTCCGCTAATGCGCGGCAAAACGCTGACTCTCCGGAAGT
Organism: Symbiodinium kawagutii; assembly: GCA_009767595.1. Lineage (NCBI taxonomy): Eukaryota > Dinophyceae > Suessiales > Symbiodiniaceae > Symbiodinium > Symbiodinium kawagutii. The sequence continues at coordinate 156,511 of VSDK01002342.1, read as the reverse complement.
GTCCGTTCCTGTCCGATGCACCAGAACCCTCTCATACCAGCTATGCCGCGGTTGTCCTTGGTGGGACTTCTACCACCGGTGTTCAACAAGTGGTATGAAGAAAATCGCTGTCACTAATTATATCCGTATGTTTTGGGGGTTATTCCTTGTTCCATGGAGTAGCCGACCAACTCGCACCAGTTCAGGTTGGCAACCATTGCCATCAAACTGTTCATTCCCGGTACCCCTCATCAAAACAATCTGCCAACCTCAGCCAGCATTGTCAACAAACAACTCATTCACCATGCCATCACTGACCACCCGCCAGCAAGCTAACGTGCTAAGGGCATTTGGAAAAACATATTCGGAATCACCAGTTATGAACAGAAATCCAATACACACTGAACAAGCGACCCAACAACCATTCCACCCACCAACCAATTCTAAACATATTCTAGATATGAATCAAATGATCAACCAACCATAGATTCCACCTGAACACCCAACCGAACACCCAACTGAACACCCAACCGAACAACCAACCAATCCACCAGCCGAAATGCGCCACGCGTTTTCCGCAGCTGAGCAGCTGTGCCATGCCCATGTCGATACGTTGAAGATTGGTCATGGAAGGTCCTGCACCCGCAGCTTGGATTGTCGAGACTCTTCAAGTGATCAAAAGCTGAGAATTGTTTGTAAGATTTGCTTGTAGATTTGTTTAAAGTTTTCAGACTTTCGAAACATCTGTTGAAACATATCTAAAGAATTGGATTGGATGTTTAAAGGACAGAAGTGATGACTTGGCAGAGTGCCATGGGCTGAGATGTTTATGAACAAATAATTGATTTAATGATCGAACAATTTTTATGGGGTGATAGGCGAATAGAGTCAGGTGGCAAAAGAAACACCAAGGAATGACGACAAACTACATAGCTCTGGGTCAATATCAATCAACCAACTAATGCAGGATAATCACCAACAACTGTAGGGAAAACAATGGTTCATGATGGGGAACCAGGGGTACAGGGTGAACTGACCCACTGTCATATATAGACTTTTTGTATTCAAAAAAAGTTTTTTTACAGCTTTAGTACTCAATACCAAATACTGGTTGGTGGTTCCAACCCCCGTGAAAAATATTAGTCAACCAACCAATTGTTAATAACTACTAGGGAAAAAAAGAGCTGGAAACCACCAACCAGAATAGCACTGTGGCAACTCGGGGCTGCAATTTTCTGCAAAGGATATCGATAAGGGCCACACCTTGCAGCACACAGGTAGACAGGAATCCGAAGGCCTCGCTTTAATCGGTACCTACATCGCGTTTATGATCTTCGACCTGGTCATTTCTTTTCCGCGAAACGAGTACTGTAAAGGATTTTACGAAAGTGTATCTACTGTACTCTAGGCAGTACTAACAGCAAATAAGTGTACTACAGGTATGTTTCCAGCAAATAGGTGTTAAATCCAATGATTCAAATGATTTTCGCCATCCCGCAGTCTGCAGGGACTTGTTCGTGCATTGTTTCAGCAAAATTCCACTACACATGAAGTCCGGCTACTGATGGCTACGTGCTACGTCTCTGCTGATATTTCAAGCAGGCCTCAATGTACACAACATTTTGGGAGATTCACCTTTGATCCGGCAACATGGCTGAACCTTCATAATCAGCTGGACACCGCCAGCACAGGAGGACCGCCGTTAGCCCATGGCGCATCATGGCGCTGAAACGACAAAAAACAGCCAGTGTGTGGTTAATGGCAAGGCTTGACAATGGTTAATAGTGGTGATTGATAGTGGTTAAGTAAAAAGATGTCCCACATTTTACCAGCCGGATAAGGTAGTTCTCCTTTAAATGCGCCCAGAACACATATAAAAACACAGGGCCATGCAGCTGGATGGTGTGCAAAGCCATCTTGATTGCCTCAACATGCCGCGCCATCGCTCCTACAATCAGGTCCAATAGGCTTGCAGCACTGCTGATGCTCTTGGGGCCCTCCTTCTGTCGAGCCTGAGCTGGTTGCAGCAAATCGGCAAGGCTCCCAGTGTCCAAGCCCTATTAAGAATAGCAGCCGAACTGTTTTTTCACATTCCTATCATTTCTATCAGACCTTTACTTAAGAATAGTTCACCACATTCAAAATACTTCTGGTTCGGAAATTGCGAATATTTCCAAGCTAGACTTTGTAAGGAGCCGGGAGGTTGCAGTGAGCAAATTTCATCACCTGTGGCTGAAAGTCGTTTGAACACACCTTTAAATGCACCCGGTCCACATCCCCACCCCGACTATTTTGGTAACCTTCTATCAGCGAAAAAGTGAGAGCCAAGTACCTGCAGGCTTCTGCGATGAGTCTTGGGATGATTTTTGGAGACAGGAGTATCTCATATTGCAGCTTGAATGGTTGGTAGTTCAGACTTATTTGAGTGCTTAAGCCTTGTTGCACCATGCCGACGCCCAACAGACCACCCCTTCAGGCGCAGCAAACTCCATCCAGCATTGACGAGTGGCTCGTGCGGGTCTCTGCTTCACATCTTGAAAAGGAGGAAAATAGAAATAGACTCCCAAGCCTAAAAGCTTGGCTTGGTCCGCAGCTCCCGTCGAGTTCACATCCGAGAAAAAAAAGAGGGAAAGGGGGGTCAGTTGTTGCTTGTATTCCCACCAACTCTGCGAAAATTGCCCTTCAATAGCTTCACATGGCAACTCTGACCTCATCTTTAATTAATCTTGTTCTTCCAACACCTCTGTGTGGATATGGATACACCTTGCGTACTCCTTGCATACGCCTTGCAAACACCTTGTGTACACCTTGCAGTGCTTATGTTTCTGCTAACCATGACCGTCTTCTTGCACCTTGCGGGTGAAGCAAGGACAACCATGCAAAATGCGCCAGTGTGTGACAACGACTTGCCATAGACACAACATGGACACATTGCCATAATTGTGCCATAATTATGAGCTCAACTGTCTTGCAAATTTGGCCGCGGCCTCACACTTGCCAGTTGTTCTTGCCTAGTTCGGTATCTGTGTGGGAAGGGCAACGATGCAGTTGCCTGTAATGCAAACTCGCAGCTTTTGATAGTGCTAATCACTGGTGGAACCGCACCCGCCGAATCATTGAGGGATCCTCGAGTTTCCATGAGACAAAGCGTTGTGGAAGCCTAAATGCCAAAAACAAATACGCGGAAAACATCTGAAATCCTTCCCTTTATGGACGCACATAGTTTTGCGATTGGAAACCCTTCAAGTTAATAATCCTGTTGAGTTCATGTAGATTGCATCCCTTACCCAGGCAGGTGGCATTCAAAACACTGAACCCCAAAAAACTACCCGTGGGTATGGCGTGGTCACAGCTCCATTGCACATGTGGCATCTCCGCCGCAGATCCGCCGAGGACATTGCCGGCAAGGGACCCGTAGCCAAGAAGTACATTCCGTGCACCTTGCTGGTGGTGTTGAAGACGGTATCTCCCGCCAGCAAATGCAATTCTGAGACCGCCTGACTGCATAGATTCAAATCCTCAGCGCAATGGTGCGACATGGCTGAAGAAACCAGCTGGACCATCACATGAGTGCATGCAATTGAATTTTTACTTGTTGGTGCTTTTAACCCCTCTGAAACAGATGCTGGTCAATGCACCAGCCATCCCAACTGTTAACTATTTCAACAACACATCTAAAACCAACCACCAATCACTATCAGTAGTCTCCTACCGGTCCATTGAATCAACAAATGCTACTAGAAATGAAGCCCATGGTTGTGGTATATGATCGAAACCAAACAGCATCCTCTCAATATCAAACAACCATGGACTTGACTCAGCTTCCACAGCATCGTGCCTTGAACTCTGGTGTAGCTCACAAGCTGCCCATCCACCAGTCAGCTCTAGACATCAAGGGCTCACAATGAGATGCAAATGATCGGGATGCCACCACTGGTCGCCGCCAATGAAAAGCCAGGCTACGTGTACCGGTTGATCACCACCAATTGAATTCATGTATGCCATGTGCATATATGGATAAAGACAAGATCAAACTCATGTATACATATAAGTAAATATATAAATATGTATGTACATAAATTACATTCGTAAAATTATCATATTATATTTTAAAAACGATACATACTTCAATCTCAATACCAAGGCTTCAAGACAAACAATCATACAGAAATACAAATAGAAATGCAAACATTTGATTATAAGTTGTTAAATGCCAACATTGAAACAATCACAGCCTATAAGCAGCTGCCCTGCGACAATTTTCCGAAGGCCATTGCCTCTTCTTACTACCCCATTTTGGCAAAGACTCTTCCAACATCTCGCAACCCCGTTGAGGGGCCCAGTCTGGTCATTCCCACTCTATGAAAAGAAATCCAAATTCTTCCCTTTCGGAAGTCTCAAGTAAGCAACGCAAAAACACATGTTTACGAATAAATCATTTTCAATATATCATTGCAAATATGTAGGTGACAGGCCATGAAAAGGCAAACCACGAAGATACTTGCTTTGAAATCCTCAGTGAAAAAAGACCTACAGTACCAACTATTAATCATGAGAAACCGTCAACCAACCAGATTCCGAGGATAATGCGGTGGAATCATGGGTCGGTTTTCCGGGTTTATGGGCAAGCAAGCATAGCCAACCAGTTTTGCGAATATCCGTATAGGAAAAAGAGTGTCACAGTTGGTCGCAAAGTACCTATGCTACGAGAGCCGGTAGAACCATCCCCCCAGCACCAATGGTTGTCTATTCACTGACTCATTTGTACCCACTCTCCCTCTCTTTAAGCATGACTACAAAAGTCTCTTTGCTGGCTGGGCCGGGCGGAGAAGGAACATGTGACTTCTGTAGACCCACTAGTTGGGTTGGATTAAGGGTTAAATAACGGTAGTTATACTTCATGCTGTATTTGCTCTTGGTCCAAGAACATCAGACTGTTCCATGTTTCATGATCAGTTGAAGCATTATCCATGTTCTTGAATACATGATGCCAAACCAATACACAATTGCTCACAACTTCACTTACTCTTGTCAACTAACCTAAAACTTGAAAAAATAGTTTTGTTTGATAGGAACACCAGCTTTAAATGATAGAACATCCACATACTTCCACGCAACCAGGTTGGTGCCAGCCAAAGGCTCCATGGAAGGATCTGATTCACTGATGGCACGAAAGAAATCGTGACTCTGGAGAGTTTGACTGCGGCCTTCCTGGAAGAGCTCGCGGACCATGCCTAGAAGAGACGCCATGGAGACGGGGGCAGCGACAAATGTAACAGGCTCCATTAGGAAGCGCGCCATGGTAGCCATAGGCGTTATAAGCTGCATATTCAAGTTCACATAACCATGGTCATGTCCCGGTTTGAACTCCAAACAGTGGTTAGTAACCACTATGGTAAGCATGGTAACCATGGTTCTTTCAGTCATTGATACATGGCACGGGCCACCAAAATGGCAGTATCAGTACTAACGCTGGGGTGGTTTATCAACATGTATCTCCTAAATAGTGAATTTAGGACGCTCACACCGATAGATAGATAGATAGATAGATAGATAGATAGATAGATAGATAGATAGATAGATAGATGATAGATCGATAGATACTTAGAGACTTAGATAAATAGAAAGGTAGATAGATAGGTCGGTAGGTAGATAAATAGATACATGTGTATTTATTGAAATACATACAAAAACTACACACACCACAGATATATGTAAGTATAGAGATAAATATATTTGCAAGCAAAAAAAATTGACCCAGGTCGGCCACTCCGCCCACAAACAAGCTATTTACCAAGTTGTGATGGTTTAGGAAGCCTCTGCTAAAGGAGTGACATTCTCGGATTTATCGGACTGCTACTTATTTATATCCTGAGCACATCGATTCATACATACATACATACATGCATACATACATACATACATACATACATACATACATACATACATACATACATACATACATACATACACTACATTACATTACATTACATTACATTACATTACAGTACAGTACAGTACAGTACAGTACAGTACAGTACAGTACATCACATTACATCACATTACATTACATTACATTACAATTACAATTACAATTGCAATTACAATTACCTTACATTACATTACATTACATTACAGACATGCATACCTGCACACACACACACGTATATATATATATATATATAATACCTCCGTAATCCTCCGTACCTTCATAAACACTCCCTGTTCACTCATGTCACTCTATCCTTGAGTTAGAGGCTCCCCAATGCAAGAGCCTCTACCCAGGATCTACCAGGCCTTGGGACCTGCTCGACCTGCAGTTGGCGTCCTTCAACGGTGAGAAATCACTCATGGATCCAATCCCTCATCTCACTCAGTGGCGAACCAAGTCACAACATGCATTGAATGTATGATTGGCCACAATTGCGTGCAATTGCCCTCTTAGAGCAAAGGCCACAGCAGCAACAGCAACACCAAAGCCACCACTAACAACGACAATAGGAAAAACACCAGTACCACCAACAGCAGCAGCGAAAACATCATCAAAACAATAACTGCATCATTGCATCAGTGGCTCTCTAACACAAACAACAAGAACATGAACAACACATGCAAACCAAACGAATACAATGAGAGCAACAACAACAAAACAAACAGCTTCAAGAGCACATGAACGGCAATCACATCGTGCATAATTAAGCACATAGAATACCGACAATAAGACAGAACGCGCAAACAAACAAAGTAATTCCCAGACAAGCAAGAATTGCATGACAGCATGTATATAATTAACAACAAGTATAAACATGTGAGAAAACAAATATGAACACAAAGGTTAAAAGAGCCGTTACACATCACAAACAACAAAAACAAAGAATGCCATCCAGAAAAGAACAAAAACAATACCAACTGGAAAACAAATCACAAAAAAACACCGCTAAACACATAATACAATAAACATGAATCAACCAATAACCCCTCAGAAGCAACGACAACAACTCTGCCACAGCCTCGAACTGCAACAAAGCACAGCCACAACATAAGGGGTGATTAGGAGGGGGTACACCTTCCCCCCAGTGTGTACATTATTGGGGGAGGTACAGCCACAACTCTGCCACGGCCGCAACATGCTGCCCGGCCTTCGGGCAGATTTTGCAGCAAGGGCATGTGCTGTTGGAGCCTAAGCGTTGGAGGGTCGGCAGGGGTTGGATGGAAGGGCTGAGTCCCCAAGGATTGCTGAGCTGGTTGGTGGTTTCAACTAGTGGTCAATAATGGTCACAAATTATGATATAGGGTTATAATGGTTGATTTTGATCAGTAGCTGGTTGGTGGTTTAACCCCGTATGAAAAAAATACTAGGGAAAATGGAAGTTGCTTAAAACCACCAACCAGTTGCCATTCGCTGCGAGAAATCAACATTGAAAATGCCGATGCAAACAGCCGAGGTGTTGTTGTGATTTTTTTCTGCTGATGGTAAACCAATCCCTACCCTTCCAGCTACCTTTATCGTAGGTAACCAACCCTAAAAAGCAATGGTAGAAACCAGCTGGTTACCTACTTTTTGGAGGTAACTAGACGGGTAGGGAATGCTTTACCGTGCGAACAGCTGAACTGCATGGAAATGCTCTGTGAGAAGCCCTTTACGCTCAGCATTGAAAGCATCAGCGCCGCTTGGCACTCTCACGCTCGCACTTCCCAAGCACTTTCGACAGCCCAAAAGTTATCGTGGAAAGAATCCTGATTGCGCCTCCAAAAGTCAATGATTGCGTCTCCAACCAAAGTTATCATGGAAAGAATCATCATGATTGTAAAAACGCAAATGCATCCGATACCTTGAGAACTAGGAACCAGTCATATTACTAGGCAACCACCAATCGTGGTACTCGCTGGTGGTGTACCCATACTTATTACAGAAACTCCAGAAGCCATTGGCTGAGACTGCGTGGCACAGGCTCTGGAAGAATGAAGGGGTGAAAGCAAAGAAGTGCAACGAGCTATGCCTGTATTGATGAACCAAAAGCCTCCAGCTGCTGAGGCAACCATCATTCAGAAAGAGAACTGGAACACGAGGACTTCGCTTGAACATTCTTGTTTCAAGGGACAAGTGGGGACAAAGTAGGGACAAGCGGAATGGATGGGAATGGCATAGCCAACAATCATGGACAAGAATGACCATCGCTAACAATAGTCAACAAGAGGCATTTTCTGTAGTAGTATGAATGGAATGCCTCTATGAAGTCGGCTGGGTCATTGTAAATCAGCAGGCGTAAGATCAGTGCTGTAAAGAAGCTGCCACACAGGGATATCTTGCGGCGAGGCGTGGTCATACGCGGATGTAGGTGCGAGCATGCTGTGTGCTATCGGTTTTGCTGTCTCGAGGGAGTGGAGCCAGCTGTGTCTTGGTTGTGTTTTTTGGGCAGCCGATCCAGTGCTTCCACGGATCCATGTGATCACAAAATCCTTGAAAGATCTCAAGATAAGTGTGTTTTTCATAGCACCTAAACTAGATCCTCTAGGTCCGAAGCAGCAAATCACCTTTCCTTTCAAGAAAAAAGGGCAAGCCTGTCGTGCTGATACAGTGAGAAATTCATCGTCCACGGCGAAGGGGTTAGCACATATGTAACTGTACGGTATGGTAGGGTATGGTACGGTACGGTAGGGTAGGGTAGGGTATGGTACTGCAGGGTGCAGCACGGTATGGTATGGTATGGTATGGCACGGCACGGCATGGTATGTCTGTGTATGTCTGAGTGTGCATGTCTGACTGTGTATGTATGTGTGTAAATAGAAACGAAAATGCATCCATCTCTACAGCATCTAACTACGTGCATGAATACAGTCAATAAGTATAATTTCACCTGTATACCCTCTACATAAAAACAAACACATCAATTGATAAGGACAACTTTAGATTTTAAATCTATAAATAAATATATATCTATATATATATACAAAAAATGTACATTAATATGCATTTGTATGTGCCTAGAAAGTTTTTCAATTCCTTTACATTGGCCAGTCATATTTTACCCTTACTTAGTTCCCATCTCAAGGATTAACATTGACTGCGCAATGCATACTGGAAGATCCTTGATGATAGAACTCCATCTTCTGGTAAATTAGAAGATGGTTTATTCATCTTCTCCTGCTCATGCCACGTGGCTCATTCCGAGCATACTCGCGGTGCACATAGCGCTTGATCAGCATGGTATGTGAGAAGGAGACCCCGTGCGTTCCGCAGTACGTTCGTACAGCCTGCCGGCAAGGCCGATTTCTGACGACTCCCGGTAGAAGGTGGGGCCGTGGCAACAAGTTGGTTAGCAAGGCGCTTGCTAAGCTACCGATGCGTACCTTACCTGGTAGGCTAAGTGAGGACCACTGCACCATGGAAACAAACATCACAAGCGAGCAAGGCTCGATGTCAGGGATCAACTGGTGTCAGCCAACAATATTGCCTATGGCTTGGTTCCACCCAGCGATGGATCATGATGGTCGGCTGTGATCATCTCCGTTCCCATCATCATCATCATAATCATCATCATCATCATCATCACCATCATCACCAATCATTATCATCATGTTCAATCATGTTCAATCATTTTCAGTGATCATCATTTGTCCTTCATCTTTGCCAACATCATCTTCTTCATCATCACCGATCATCTATCAGTCATTGGTCATTGGTCATAAGCCGTTCAAAACCAACAGTTCCTGGGGCAACTGCTTCGCTGCTAGAGTTGACTGCAGCTGATCATCCGAGATCTTCATAAACACTGGTAAATCAACATTGAACGATCACATCGGAGTGGTGTAGTAGTATAGATCTATTGTAATCAGTGAGTTCCACAACTACGCACACACAAACCCATTAGACAGTATGGAATAAATTAGTTAGTATTATAGTAGCTTGTACATTAACTAATGAACTAATTAGTCAGTTTCACAACCTTACAAGTATGGTTCTGCAAGGAAGATGGAAAGAATCACATCCCTGGCATCCAACCCTCACCGCCTGTAGGATCTCTTTAGTCCTGGTCCTCTTCCGGTTCACCTCGCGTTGTCCGCACTTGGATTTGGCCAGCATTGGAAGCAAAAAATGTATCCGTCAGTGTCTAAGAAAATGCACCCATCTCCATATTACAAACTGTTGCGTGAAGAACACAATGCACAATCCTGCGCATGAAGTGTCAAGGTACTAGTCATTCAACGCATTGTATCTTGAATGATGAGAGACACACGTATCATGAGCATCCAGAAATAGCATCGTGATATACTGGGAGATTCAGCAGCTAATCAACCCCTTGTTTGATGCTGAAACACCAACTATCGAATGGGCAACTTTGGGGATATTCAACGGATCTTCACATTCTTCTGTTCAAAGTACCAAGCAAGTCCCTTGGGACTACCAAATAATCGTCAGCACAACTTCCTTTCACGGCCCCAAATCCCACCGGACAAATCAGCAAAGCTGCATCTGCCATGGTGTTGGTAACGAAACTCACGAAGACCGAACCGGAGAGCAATGCAACACAAGTAGCCTGGAGCTGCGCTGATTCGAAGCGCACATATCTGTGGTCGCAACGCAGTTTCCATCACCCAAAGATGTACGTGTTTGTTGAAAAAGATGTTGCTTTGTTGTGGTTCCTTGCACCTGCAAGCGAAGATCGAAATTTCCTCATGACATGTTTGATTCCAATCTGACGACCCAGACCGGGAAAAAATACCAACTTGCTAACAAGCTGAATCCGAAAGTCATTAGCAACCCCCATCAGCTAAGAAGCTCAGGATAGCTAACTGGCAAAATTGTCTTATTCAATCAAATCATTTATCTTTTTGACCTGTCAACTATCAGTCCTGACAAATACAAATCTGAACAGCTGAGAGTTTCAGAACATTTCAGAACCATGCTCCACCAGATAACTCTGACATGACCACATGACCATTCTAAGTACGGCGGCTTGAATAACGGCCTACGAGCAAAAAGGAACTGGCTTCCAGATCTGGCATTCAAGCTGAAAAGAAATCGCGAAACCGATGCCGCGTGTCTCAAAAAAATGGTCCATGTGATGCATGGCAAGGCACCATGAAATAAACGTTCACTTTTTGCACCCTGTGCATATAAGTATACGAAATCATGAAACACGTCATGCATACTTTCATGCATACCGCACATTTTGCACTACATTAGGCTGGGATGCTTGAAGTTGTTGTTTTGCCAAACTTCTTTACATTGACACTGGCTTACATTACATCACTTACCATACATAGGTTACACATATTAGACGCAATGCGCACATGCACTTTCTCACGTTATGTTGCATAAAGTTCTCGTTAAACTTTGAACATGCATGTTACGTGGAAGGAAAGGCTACATAGTAAGATGTCAGACACAAATATACCCATTGCACTCCTCGCAAGTTTGTCACATACTTTGCAGACGCTACTATCCGTGACACGTGCATTCCTGAAATACTTGTGAACATACCGCCATCAACATACAACTAATACTACATGAATAACATACAGCCCAATGTAATACTTCCAGTAACTTACGATGCATAGGCACCTACATGCTTACGTGCAAACAAAATCTCCCTACAAAATCCGACCAGTACACCTTGCATAGCTTCATGCATGCATAGGTTCATGCGATGCATTGCATTGCGCGGCGTTGTGCAGTACTACGTTACTACATGTTGTCACATCACATGGCATGACATCTACCTGTGGACCCATATATTCGTACCTCCATGGACCATGACCAACACGTACATTACATATATGACAATTATTACCTCGGTGACACTATGTTGCATCACACTGCACTGAGTGAGAATAAATACATACTTTAAATAAGCTGCCATTCTATGAAATATCTTTCAACGCACAACTATGCAATAATCACTATGCAACACAACAAATACCACCCCACTCAATACATACACATTTGCTTGCCTACAAAAGCAAATGCATGTCACACAAAATGTATTAGTTTACCATTACCTTCATTGCACATGCATGCATACATACAAGCATACATACCTACCTACATACATACATACTGTACCAAACGTACCATTCCGCAGTGTGCTATACCGATACCATGCATTGCATTTGCCTACATCACACTACATGCACTACATATAATATACCTTCCCTGGGAGTCCAACCTCGATTATTAAAATAGTCGTTCCTACAACCACCATTTTCTACAACCCACATTGTTTCATTGGTGGGGTTTTGCCATTCACGCACGGTTCTGGCTTGGATAGGTTCGCAGTCATGCTTTTCTCTAACCATCAGAATTAGTTGTCCACCAGCGAAAAATTAGAGAAATCTACACTTCCTAAGCCTCAGGGCCCAATTCCAGACGCATACGTTCCATGGTTATTGGCAGAAATCAAATTTGATCACAGTTGAATACTCCTCGCAGTCATATTGATTTGGTTGCCATCAAATAGCTATGCAATTTTTGTTTTCATACCGACCAGCCTCTAACAATTACTCAAAGCGTCAGAAACAACCACTTCATGTAGCCGCTACAGCCCACACATGTTTGGCAGTTTAATCGCTGACATTTGATAAGCCACAAAGGCCAATAGCTGGGGTTGCAAAACCTGGCGCAACCTCAGGTCAACGAAGCACATTAGGTGCTATATAGTGCTATGGTTTGTTCCAAAGGGTTTCTCACAGAAAAAGGTTGTGACTTAATTATCAAGTAGCCCTTGGTCTATCTCATGGCATCCTGATCCACATGGGTGTGTCAGAACATTGGGTCTTTTCCTCCAAAGGTGTGGGGGCCTCACATGGTCATTTTTATCGATCATTTGCATTAATTACGGAATATGAGTATCAACATTTACATGTGCATATAAAGAAGAATCATTTTAATCTTGGTTGAAGGGTCAACACATTCAGCTCTTGATTAATTTCCATTAAGTTTCGGACAACAGCGCTTGGTCTCTCCAAATGCCAACGCAAATACAAAATATCAAAAAATGTGTTGTTTTTTGGAAATGGTCGTTCACGCTAAAAAATGGTCGTTCACGGTCCGTTCACGCTCATTCACGCTCCATTCACGCACCATTTTTTCCCACTTTTGCTTATGTTTCATTTATTTCCACCATGTGCAGGTATGCTCAAACTGATTAACGAAATCCAGGCATGGATTCCATATGTTAACACAAAGGGGGTCATTGCAGAATCTACTAGATTCTGATCGATCTAAATGTCGAATTTGCTTGAAATGTTGGACAACCCATACGGGAACTGGAACATTTGGGGGGCAGGACAGGAGGGTATGGAACCTACAGCCAATCGAGCACGGAAGGCCTCCAAAGCAGCTTGGGCAGGCCCAATTCAGCGTAAACTCATCATTACCATCAATATCATCATTCTGAAATTGTGACATACCTAAAGTATAGACCTGCCTTTAGGTACCTCAGCAAGTTTTGCTAGATCATAGAATTTTTAATGAAACCCTCCATTTCCACTAAGTATCAGGGCTCTTCCGGAGTACCCTTATCATCCAGAGGTATCAGCTGGAAAGTCCGTATCCAAGGGAATCCTAAACTGGCTTATAAGCTAGCCACTGCTCATTGAGCCCGAGCTAGATCAAACTCATTTTTTCTTGGCACATGGGCGAGCGGCAATGACAACCCAAGCGAAACTGGATTTTGAATGTAGTTGCTGGTTATGATTGATTTGGTTTTTGCCTGTAAGGCTTCTGGTTTGGATTTATTTGTCTACTTGTATTTAGTTGGATCCATGTCCTGACTTACATAATTTAACGATGATGTCTTAGATCTAGCGCTGTGGGCCTCCAACAGCCCCAACCTAAATCACCTGACCACACCTGAGGCACAGCTGCAGCACAGGGTGAAACCGTGGTTGAGCCTAAAAAATAGTCGTTGTACAACCACCATTAGATTAATAGTCGTTGACTTCCAGGGCCTTAGTCGCATGATGTCATTAACAATTACGTTAGCATGAAAAACTTTGCGTTACCTCCTGAACATTGGCTGAAGTGCATATGTGTATGAAACACATGTATAAAAGATCGCAAGTCAAATCATGTTCACATAAGCAGTGCGCATGCGTGCGCATCCCTTGTGTCCGCATTTCATGGACAAAATCACCTTTCCAAAGAATGTGTTGGTGCCAGAGTTTCTGGTCAATTTCCTTCAATTTCCAACCAAATACTGTAGAGGCTTGAAACCCCGTGGCTCGGACTTGCACCAGTCGACGGCTTGTTTCCAACTCCAGAACGGTTCGGGAGAAGAGCAAAACGCAAGTCAGCTGAAACCATATAAGATATAAACAGTTTCATTGCAAAGCCGCGCTCATGTGGCTTCATGAATACATATAAATACTGTCCCTGGTAGCCATCAAATAATTCAAACAGCTTCCTTTTTGCACAAAGGCAAATTCCGTGCACAAATCCAACAATGGCTGTTTCATGGGTTGAGCCACCCGACCCAACAACCAAGTGAAAAAATGCCAAACCGCTGTGGTGACGCCCGGCCGAGCAACGAGGATACCTAGCCAACGCTCCGCAGGGGTGTTCAGATCCACCACTACTTTCCTTGGAACGATGTCTTGCTTGAGTCGCGAATTGTCCCGAAGAAACTCAATCAAGTGGACAAGAATGATAGTTTATAAACATTCAATAGTTCAATAGTTCATGAATAATCACCAACCAATGCTGATTGATGGTTTCAATCCGTATTGAAAATATCAGTTCCCCAATCATTTGTTCTCACACAGCTGTGTAGCACGCAGCCCGAGCAGTCCAGGCCTAGCTCTATTGGGCAGGGCACTAGGAACTAGCCAGAACTAACCAAAATGGAGAGCAGGAGCCCTGCTTGCTAGCACTAGGGAAAAGCAAAAATGTTTAAACCCACCAAAAAGATAATCACCCACTAATAGTTCATCAATAATCACCTACTAATAGTCACCCACCCATGTTTGGATGGTTGCTTGGCATAACTTCGCCCTCACCGATCCGTGGTGGCTAATTGGCTTACGGGCACAAGTGGTTGGTGGATGGTAGCGTGAAGGGGCATTGATGGATGATCTTGACTAAAATATTTGATTATCATAATCTTGATTATATATCTTGATCAAAACTTGTTTGATCTAGATTATCTATGGGACGGCAATGGATTTCAACGAACAATGATGGTGAAATGAAAGACTCTTGAATACCAATGACCAATATTTCTGGAGGCATACCCGGCACACCTAGAAACACACTGTCATAATGAGCAACCACATATTCCAGGCACATACCAAAAAAAACACCTCGCCCATCTGGCCCCTGAGATGAGGAAAATAACGATGTTTAAAAATCGCAGCTCTTGATGGAACTCAGCAGGGAAAATCAGCAAATTTGAGCAGTAAAATGTAGCACAGTAAAACTGGGATGAAATTTGTCCTGGATTTGCTTGGCAAAGCAAACCATTCTGCACACTCCTCGGAGATACATGGCATGGATTGGCATGGCAGCATCAAGGAGAACGTCCGGGGGTTGAGGATATCCCAGGCATGACTTTTTTTTGCAAGGATCAAGGAAGACGGAGGAAGCTTCGACAGAGCCCACTCCAAACTTCTCGTGTATTGTCTGCCTCGGTTTCGGTGCCTTGCATTCGTGTTATGACACGAATGACCCCAGCTATGGACTGTGCAAGTTCACCATGGTTCTGATGATTCTGGCGGCTATAGGCCTTATACCAACCAGGGGTTGTTAAACCCCAGCTCGGTTGTACATGGATTGGTAGCCAAGAGAAAACAAGTGGGGAAAATGATGTCGGGGAGTGACTGAAAAAATGGGCAATCATTAGTGCCACATGCGGTACCTAAGTGATAATCAGAACCGGGCAACTTTACGAAACAATTTGCGCAACGACTGTCACGTCGAAACGTTTCACCACCGCTGTGCCGCCAGGGCACCCAAAACTGCCTGGTGAAGGCCCTCTGCGACGACCCAGCCTCCTTGAGCGTCCCCAAAGGCGAACCAAAGACTGCCCAAGATATGGATTGAAACAAGCGAAACGAGCGTCACCTGGAAGCTGAAGCTGAGGCACAGCGCTGGTGAACGGTGCTGCAGTGTGTGGTTGGATGATTCGTTGGTTGCCCTCCTTTACCATGAAGTCATGGTGATCAACATTCTTGGGGGCTTGATTCACCAAGGTATGCATTTGCTGTGACAAGTCATGAGTGCACATACCTTCGTATCGTTTACAGATAGATATGCTCCTGTAAGGCCCCCTTGATGAACAAACACCAATGACCGCATCCAAGTAATGATTGACGTATGTTGAATATGCTCACATCGTGTTGGCTGCTGGGCATGGCAATGGAATGAGGACTGCCTCCAAAAGAATTCTGATGCAATCCCATTGTGGTGGTCGAGGGGCATTGCTTTCCTTGAACTGATGGCAATTAGAGTCCAAGCTCCAGTGTCCTAATCATTCCTAATCTATGATTGAACCCGGGTTTTCTGCACACAGAATATCTTAAGATGCTTTTTAAATCAATCGCCAAAACTTGTGGTTATCCCCAATGATTGACATTGGTTTGTGATTGTTATTCCATAAACTTCTGGATACTTCTAGCTTGAACATCTCAATGATCTTCGCTGAACACTTGCAATTCGCCGTGGTGAACTCCTTGCACCCACAGCTTCAGATTGACGATGACATCCCAGCCACATACCAGGCACAAGCCCTCCAACAATGATCAGATTCCGGGCAGGGTTGACAAGCACTGTATAAACTTCTAAGTTAATAGTGGCTACCCCTCAAATAGTTTTACAGTCGTGTTTCCAAATCAACAAGAATATATCATCTAGAATCTAGATCATGAGATCACTAGTCAGTGAATCGCCGTTACTTTGTCAAGTTTGTTGCTAATCATGATTCATCTTGACAAGTCACTCATGATTATTGGCAACTATTGGCAAACTAATCATGATTCGAGTGGCTAATTCTGTTACTAGTCATCAATTCTTCACGACTATTGGCCATTCGAATCAGCCAGTCGCCAGCGGGTGACCAACCAATGCACCAGGCCGCAGCCTTCACCCAAGATCATGGCTTACTGATTTGTAACCAGGATGTAACTAAGGTTAGTTGTAGATGTGTAGGTATTTCCCAGGTCTTTCTCCAGAAATAACTGGATCTAACGTGGGCGTATGAATCTATATACGTATATGCACACATGGAAAAATAGAAAGAAAATAACTTTACACAGTCACATATATGTAATGTAGTCAGGATATCACCCTTGAAAAACCATCAGGCATTCTGCAATACTCTGCATGATTGCCGTATCTCTCTGCGTATCTCTATTTTTTGGGCAGTCAATGTCTCTGATTCAAGGACATATAACATATACAATCAGCTTCCAATTTATGCCATGGTGAAACCTGGGGCGTTGATGATCACCTTCGGCCCACAATCATTTCCGAGGCACACTCATCAAAGGCCGCATAATGGCGACAATATCACTCTGCATTACACCGAACCTTGTGTCACATGCTGACTGTACTTAGCCCAGTTCGGCTGTGGCCCATCCCCTAAAAAGTAGTCAGGTGGATAGATCCCAGCTTCCTGATGATCAACAAGAACTAGTGCTCAGCAAGCCGCCCAGTAAACATCATTCATGGGCTGATATGTCTGCATGAAATCATGGTGACAATTGAATATACTGAAGGGCCCGCACAGGTTAGTAGTTAATTAAGTGTCAGTAGCACACTTTCAGTTTGAACCTCAGACATTTACCTAGTGGTGGTTGTCCGCTTATCTTAATTTGGAGGCGTGCATAGTCTTTACGGAACCAGAACTGCCATATCAAAATGGGCTAACAGATGAGGGCGTGCGTCTTGCTCACAGAAAGTATCAGAATTCACGCATCAGAATTCACGCCTGAGATGTGGCTGGTAAACTGGCCTAACTCCTCTTTGCCACTGCCAGTTCTGCCAACCAAAATCTGATGCTAGGAGGCTCGACGGATTTCAGAGTAATCCATTCTCTCTTCAGAACCGCCCCGGCCCGACACAAAAATCCACAGGATCTAGATTGGCATAAGCACCGGCATACAGTGGCCAAACGAATGCTATAGCTGCTGAAAGCATCTGCAGAGTCATGTGACCAACTGAGGCGGTGAATCCTGGCATCTTTCTGATGGTTTGCCGTTGGCGATCCGTCACAGGAAAGAACCAAAGTGCAAAGTGAGGAAGGAAAACAGGAAGGAGACCAGAAATGCGAAGGAGAAGTGCGGAAGGAGAAGAATGATGAAAGGATGGAATGAGGAAAGAAGGAGAGACATGATAAAAAGGGAAGGAAAAAGGAAGAAGTAATGCGGAAAGGTAAAAACAGGAAAGCAGTTACAAAGGAAAAGGAAAAGTCTTTGGAAGCCAATTTTAGACAGGCCTTTGTCACCAAGCGGCATCCAGGTCTTCTCGAGGAGCTGGAGCTTGTCTAAGACTTTGGAAAACCTCGCAGAACCCGCAAAAAAAAAACTATGGCTTTCAATCCGTTCCAGTATCCCGAGTGGCCCCGTATCTCTATCTCCCTTCCATGTGTTCTCGACTCTATCGGTCTTTATCCGTTTGTTGATGTCTTATAAGCGTAAACAAATGATAAGTAATCAATCTTCCGACCAACCTGTCTATCTATCTATCTACCTATCTATCTATCTATCTATCTATCTATCTATCTATCTATCTATCTGTGTCTCTTACTTTTCATCTGGAAGGATTTGATTTGACCCCTTTTTTCACCTCATCCTCCTTCTCCTCCCAAGCCTTCTCCCGAAGCACGTGTACCAAGCAGGTCAGCGTCGCGTTCACCAAAGGCCTAGACCCTACCATGTCCCTATCATCTCCCACAGTATCGCACATTTCTCTGTCAGCCCATGAACGTGTCAGCCTATCAATGACCCCAGGTTGCGCCAAGGGTGAGGCCATTTGGGCCAAACAGCCACCATGCTCTGTTGCTAAGCCCCCCAGATCAGTCTCTGGAGGAACACCACTTCACAGCATCATAACATAGGTCAGCCTATGCTACAAGTCCATGACCCAAAAAACTGCCAGGAGATATTTCAGTGTGCAATTATTGCGGGCAATCAAACAGAATGCGTGTCAGGGATCACTTGAATAAATGGAATTTTGTTTGCATGTCCTTCATCGTTTGTTTTTTCTTTCAGGATGATCATTCCGAGTTGTGTATGGCAGGTCGCTCTCTTCACTCTTGCTGCTCGTCCTCTCTGCAGCATATCATTCTGTTTATCTGCCCTTCAATCTGTGTCCACTCCTTTTCCCTACTTTAAACCAAAGGGACACATTTTTTCAGGTGGCAGTTGAAACTTGTTTCTGTAAAAAGCCATGGGCCATCAAAAATGGCTTTTCAAATGTACATTTTCCGATCAACAATCAACTTTTATGCGACTTGCAACCCATCAAGTCTATCATTCGCCATCAAATTCATCAGCCACGGAAAATCTTGCCTTCAACAGGCCTCCAGGGACCCTGGGCCCAGCCTGAACATCTGCAGGAATCGCAGCAAGCGAAACATGCGGCGAGCGCGAGAAATCCGTAGAAGTCCTGAGAAAAAACATGGAAGAGTGGCTGGCTATTCCCTGGCTATGCGCCACTTAGTAAAAACCTCAGTAGGGCATAACATGGCACAATCAGTCAATTATATAGTATATGACCAAGGTAGCAGCAGCGCCACCCTTGTGCTGGCTGGCCCGGATTTGGCATCCGCAAGTCTCATATATTTTGAATACAGTATATAGGAACAACAGCTATCCCCAGAGTACATCAGCGATGAGCAGTCAAAAAACGCAAAACTCTCATTCAATCAGGGAAGTTAATATCTCTGTGTCTCCCTCTCTCTCTTTATTGCCTCCTCCATGAATTTAGCCAGGGGCCAATAGCAAGCCGTTGGCCCAATGCCCGGAACCAACGTTCCAGTTGTGAGCCAATGCCATGCCCCGTTCAGCCATCGGAACAATCCCTGGTGGCTCCTGAGGTGCCATCGTCCAACTGAGGCAGCAGAAGAGCAATGATGTCGGGCACCAGCATCATCAGAT
Organism: Symbiodinium kawagutii; assembly: GCA_009767595.1. Taxonomy (NCBI): domain Eukaryota; class Dinophyceae; order Suessiales; family Symbiodiniaceae; genus Symbiodinium; species Symbiodinium kawagutii. Next base: position 136,435 of record VSDK01002342.1, on the reverse strand, counting down.
CAAACCAAAACCAGGATTTCCTCAGCTGCCACGGCTGCTCTTTTTGAAGATATGTTTCAAGTAAATATTGATTGAAACCAAGATTTTAGATGTAAACGGTCACTAGCCTTGTTCCTCATGATTTGGCGAATGAAGATTTATGCAAACATTTTATCAAACATTTTACATCTGATGTAAGAAAACATAGCTCGACGATCACAGTCACATCCTTATTGGCGAACCAACGAAGCTTCCCTGCACAGCAGGAAGCCACGGGCCCAGCTTGATGCAGCTTGGCAGCCATGACTCAATGGGTGAAATCATATTAGCCAAGCAACTAGTGGATGATTTACCAACAATAATAAGGGTAAACAATGGCTAATGATAGGGGAACCAGGGATACAGGGTTTTGACCCACTGCCATTTTTATGTGTCCCTACTTACGTGCAAAAAAGCATCAGCCATCGACCCATGAGAACCTCCCACATGATCACTCTAGGATCAAGAACCACAAGCGAAACACCAACGCCTCAAATCAGGAACTGCCCGTTAACCAAGCAGCAAGTAATGTCTTGCAATGTCTTTCCTCAGTGGATTTGCAGCATCCACAGCGAAGTGCTACCAAGCGCTACGAAGCCAATGATGAACATGCATTGGAACAGCTCGAAAATGGCACAGCCATGCACAGCCGCTCAAAAGCAGTCATGCAGTCATCACTGGATTTTTGTTGGATTTCTCGGGCCGAGGTAAATAAAAATGTACGTGTTAGATACATAGATAGACACATATGTGCATATCTCTCTCTCGCTGGGCTTGGCTGTCCACCGCCTCACAGAGGCGCCCTAAAGGTCTACATGTAAGTGTATAAAAATAGAAATAAACGTCATTGTAAATCAAACATATCATTGTACATTGCTAACAAAAATAAGAACAAACGTATTCATTAACAACACAAATTATAAGAAATCTAAATATAGAAAGGTACAGTGACTTCAGTAAACGTCCAAACATATATGTGTGTGCATGCGTGCGTGTAACAAACAGCATGTGCAATTACATGCATGCCGCATGCTGCATGCCCCTTACATCCTCTGCTGGCTCAATGGGCACCCAGGCATCTGGTGACGTTTCTCTGTCGCGGATCACAGACAGTCAGTACTCAGTCTGCTAACTGTGGAGAGTCGACAGCACCATGGATTCTCCATAAAATGGTGACTGCCTTTAGTGGCAAATCAAATCTCTTAACCTCGAAGTTCTATCCGGGATGGATTCATTGCAAGGACTTGCCCATCAAAACTGAGTAACGCAAGCAGCAGCAAGGGAAACTAACATGGGGCTCCGCCACAGCATCACTAGAGACCAGCGACCTCGCAGGTCATAGGCTATGCGAATACCTACTGGAACACTTACACATGCACACACACACACACACACACTGCGCGCAAAGGTATAAACCATACGCATGCATGAACATGTGTGTGCTTAGAGATTTGATGCTCGTGAAAAAAACATCCCTAAGTACTATTAGCAACAATGCTCATTACCATTTGTCTGCATTATTTGCCACTGATATAATACATTGTTGTGCAAGCCATGGACTACCAGCGTTCGCGACAACACTGCTACAACGAGAGTCAGGACCCAACCAAACTAAAGTTTGATCAACTTACAAATGAACAAATAACTTTTAACACCACCACCACCACCACCAACAACAACAACAACAGCAACAACAACAACAACAACGACAACAACAACAACAATGCAGTTCATCAACGTGACATGCTTTCGGTCTAAATAGATGCTGAGACAAACACACACACACACACATCGCAATGTATGCTCGTCCTGATAAATATGTAATGTGTATTTGAAAAAGTGTCTTTACCCAATGACAATATCTACATAAACATAAAGACAAATATGTAAACATGTGCGCATGATGCATGCATATGTGTCTTGAATGCCCCATTTTTCAATTATGAGAGCTTCTGCAGTTGCAATGGCCTTCGACTGACTATTCAAGGTCTCCAATTGGTGACAGCTGGCAGCAGGGCCGAGGGTCAATCGAAAGCGGAGTATGTCGTTGATATAAACCTGAGCCATGAAGGCATAGGCTGCCCCGCTGCCACAATCTTCCGCATCAAGACAAGTGTTTCGTACAGCCACCAAAAAATGCTCATTTTACTGGGAAATCATTGGTTCTGGAGGTGCCATTCTTTTTGGCACATACCCATTTGACAAAAGTGAAAATTCTTTTTTCAGAATAAGTTGAAAAACCCATGTTAAGTACGTGTAACATGTGGGAGTGGTGGTTCACAATAAGGACGAAAACAAACATGTTCAAATTCACGTCACCTTCATCAATACATATCAATACATACACATGCCGCACACGCATGGAAATGCAAGCAACTGCTCCAGGGTGTTCAAATTACGCACGACATGCACTGTCAATATTCACTGTCAAAGACCTGCATTGCTGCTGCTCCAAACAAAATACTGTAATCGGACTCTGCCCCAAATGGGCAGCAGTTCCTGGCTGAATGATCAAATTCAATCCGAGACACTGCCGTGAAGAATGTGGCGAAAATGTCCAAGAACCAGAATGCAGTCAGAGCATAGTGCAAAATGTCCAAGCTGTCCCGCACTGAATCATGGAGCCGATAGAAATGAAGCGGGGTGACGCACACCTGCCGTCTCCCAGGTTGGAAAATGGTTTGGAGAGAAGCATGCTGTTGGCCGGGCCACTGTGGTCTGTTGTTTTAGGGACGCGACCCAAAAATGATGAGGACTTGGAATGGTCGAGGGGTGAAGTCATGGGAAAACATGATGACACGTGGCAGAGCTGTGTCAGAAGGGAATCCCCATCGACAACTCCCTTTGATTATGAGGGAATGTTGTAGCCATGGAGGTGCCCAGGGCATCGAAAAATGGTGTCATGGTGTGACATGTCATGGAAGCGAGCAGCCATGGCTGGGTGAGCATGGAGGAATCCTTTACGCAAGTGGCAAGGGCCACAAGTGCAACCCACATCCCACAATGACAATGGATTCATGAGGTGCCCGGAGAATCTGCATGCATGAGTATTGAAACATCCATATGTGCTATGGGCAACTGGGGTAGTACATGGTACTACTTATACTCAGCCCATGGTGCGTCTTATTTTCGAAATTTTCCTGATTGGTGGATTCAACTCCTGTAAGACATGTTAGTCAACCAACCATTTGTGAATGATTACATATGATTACTAGGGCCAATAAAAAATGTTTGAAACCTTTCAAGTTAAACTCCGAGTCACTTCAAACAGAACCGCCACAAGAGCAAGGAGATCCTCAGGTCGCACAGCGTCATGGTTCCAATTCCAAGGAATGTCAGCTGCATGGGCAACATATTGATGCCTAGGCCTAGACTTCAATTGTATAAGGGTCGGAACCCACATGCTGAGTGGATTGAGTGGGCAAAAGGGATGAGCAGGTTATGCCTGGGGGTCTACCCCATGGTTGTCGTTCTTCTTGTTGTTGTTCTTCTTCCTCTTGATGCTGCTGTTCTTCTTGTTGGTGTCAAAGTTGCTGCTGTTGACATTGTTCGTGATGAGCTTGTTGTTGCGCTGGATTCGGTGTTGTGGGCGTCGCTGCTGCTACTCATGTTGATGATGCTGTTGTCCTTTATTTTGTGTTGCCGTTATTGCAGCTGCTACTGTTGTCATTGTTAGTCAAGTTTCTTGTGATCTCGGGTTGGTCGCGGTTGTTTTCGTTGTTGTCGTTGCTGTTGTCGCAGTGAATGTCATTGTTATGATGCGTAAGTAATGAGCTTTTGCTTCTTCAACCTAGGCATCGGACACACCTACACACACACATCAAATCAAAACCAGCACCCGGATTGTAAAGGAGCCCCTTGAACCCTGGAAAGCCAAGATGCCGTTGATTGAACAAATCACCGCGTGCATTCAAAATGGATATCTTACTAACACTTTGCTCAAGCTGGTGAAGGTTCATAAGAGCGTATGTGTGTGTGTGTGCACAAAGCTCTCTCTAAGCACTTTCCCATGAAAATGCTGCAGTGTGAAGTTGACAAACACATATCAAAGCCTTCCTGACTTGCAAGTGAATTCCGCTGTGTTTCTTTTCTGCAACTTCTCACACCTAGTGGGAGATTTGTATCGATAAACCCCCTTACTTGATGGTAAATCACAAGCTATATACAAGCTATTTATGCCTTCACTGGCGGTCACTATTTGTCACAATTGGCGAGTGCAATTAAGCATTAATCAAGCATTGATTGAACACTAATTGAGCATGATTAGTTAGATCAAATCTAACTATTAATTAACTAATTAATTAATTAGATGATTATTAATTACATCATGCTAATTAGATCTAATCAATCTATATGTAGATTTACACATAGATGCATACCTATACAACGACATGCAGGCAAATGTATCATCCTTGAACAAGAAACGTGGGCCGTTCATCAACAAGCGCGCCCTTGAAGACCAAGAGTACGGTTACCCCGTTGGTTCATTCAGCCATGGCATTTCTGTAACCAGTGGGGCCAACGGCTTGGTGTGACACCAACAGCATGACAGCTTGCCACGGCTCCCAAATGGTTCGCTTCGTGGAGTTGGGATTCAGGATGTACCAAGGACCAGCGGATTTCACACGAACCAGGTACTGTCTCCGGATCCTTAGTGGTCGCATCACCATCTCGGGGCGAGATGGAGATCCCACGGGGTCATCGAAAAGTGTAGCAACAGCGGCTTTGGGCCGTGAAGAAACCAGACTATGCTTGCTATGCTGTATGAGATACAACCAAATCCAATGTTTGGACGTACCAAGATTGTTATGCACCCCCGCTATAGGTAATTCTAGCTGCCCTTGTAACAAATCTGAATTCTGAAGACCTCCATATTCCATGGCAAAAATGTTAGACATATTTTGAACGCATCAAAATTCCTACATGAGACCCAGCTCAGAATCCTTCCGCAACCATCCGGGCAAACGTCACATGATCACAAAGTAGGGCATCATCAATGCACAAGCAGTTTCCACTAGTTCCGAGTGAATTGCTTGGACAATAGCTGACCCCTCAAAGCCAAACCACTTCCCCCAAGTACAGCGCCAAAACATCCCTTCCCACTGGAGGTCACTAGGCCGCTACTGGCTTCATGAAAAACCTCATCACCTGCTCCCCAGGGCGGTCCAGCTGAATGGTCACCATCGTCCTTCATGACCCCCCGCACCCTTCCTCCGTGCGGAGCTTCGTGGGTTTGACCAACCCCGTCAAACTGCCGCACGACATCCTGCGCGTTATCTTTTTCCTTAGCCGATCATTGGGAGCTGAGAAGCAGTGAGGGACAATCATCACCGGACCCGGCTTTCAAGATCGTAAGCTTGAAAGATGCAAATCCCGCCCTCAAGGACGCACGCAAAACTTGACAATGGCAAAGAGATTCATGCGCGCAAGAAGCTGTTCAACTAGCATGAGAGCCCGCGGAGTATCACTCATCGGTAGCCATTCTAGCAGTCTTGGATAGCCACATGTTTCCAAAATCCTAATCTGAGAGGGTGTTTCTTCATTGCCATAGCACGGAAACTCTCCTCTCACCAACGAGGTCTGCGGTTCATCCACCTTGGGACTGCGATCCAAAGATTTCAAACATGTAACCACCAACCAGGTAGCTGTTTAACCATAACTTTGTTGCTTATTGTCCCCTATTATTGACCATCATCTACCATGGTTGAAACCACCGACCACTAGGAGACATCCCAACCGGTGAACACAAACAACGACCTGATCCCGTGGCAAGGCACAGCTCTAGCACCTTCTGCTCAGGCAAATTCCACTCCTACAACGGTTGGCGACACCCAGCCATTCTCATGGGACAAAAACTGTAGCGGCAAAAAACCCGGATTGCTTGGAGGGCACTCAGTGTTGCAGGGATATGGATGGAACATGGTGGAACTTGTTAGATGCAAATGATGCATGCAAAGTGGATAAACACATCAATTTCCTCGATCAGTTCAGAGCATAGAAATCATGTGCCGACATCAGCCTGCAAGAAATATCCCAGTTCAATGGCTCAAACGTGCTGAATGCCGGTGCCTGAAGGAAAGCATCGACAACACCAAAAAAAGCGGCGAGCTATGAGTGCCCCGTCAGACTGCACAATTTCTGCGAGCCATATGTCTGCCATAGAATACCGTACCACATTAAACCAGTGTCATAGTGATTGCATTTTACCGTACCATGCCATTCATAGCATGACTTGTACTCTATACAGTATTCAATACCTGCTGGTCCTGGTTCCCTGTTAAACCAATATAAAACCAGGGATTTGGGGGCCCCCAGCCATTATTCGTCTTTATTCACTCAATGCTATCAACTATTACTTGACCAATCTTGAATTACATCTATTTGCCTCTCTCAAGTCTCCATTAGTGAAGGGACAACAGTTGTAGTCGATTTTACTGGAGATTGCAGTCTGAACCACTGTTGGGATTCTGCTGGGCTTATTCTGGCTGCAAGGATTGAAGGTGCGGGCCATTCGGTCTCCTCTCGAAGCTGCAGCGAACAGGAATCCATGGAATTATTCCTGAGCCCCCATGGCGAGTGGTGGATGTTTTCAAGGTTTGCAACTGGATGTGGGGTTGTGACTCGGGTGTAGCCATGGCTGCAAACCTATACAGTAGCTTATAAGTTCCACAACCCATGGCTAGAATGGTTACTTAACACGCATGGGGAAGCAAATCCAGTTGTCCAATGGACAACACAACCACAGTCCAAATTCTCTCATGGACATGTCCAATGTCGGGTCTGGCTTCAGTCACAAGTAGATAGTGCACCGCACATACACACATGCATACATTTCATATCATTACATTACATTGCATTGCACTACATTGCACTACATTGCATCACATTGCTTTGCATTACATTGCGTTACATTGCATTACATTGCATTACATTGCGTTACATTGAATTACGTTGTGCTACATTGCGCTACATTACATTATACATTGCCCTACTATACATTACACTACACTACACTGCACTGCACTACACTAGACTTCACTAGACGACACTACACTGCTCTACACTACACCACACTACACTGCTCTACACTACACTACACTACACCACACTACACTACACTACACCAAACGACACTACACTGTACTGCACTGCACTACATTATATTGCATTGCATCACATCATATCACATCACATCCCATGATATGACGTTACAAACAAAGAAACATGCATACAAACACACGTGCAAACATACAAACATACACAAACAAACAAACAAACAAACAAACAAACAAACAAACAAACAAACAAACAAACAAACAAACAAACAAACAAACAAACCTACAAACCTATAGATGCAGCGAAGGTACTGCATAAGAATTTCTTGTATAAGAATTTGAGGGGCTCGGATTTGTTTCCGCTCCTGTGGGGCCTGGATATAATTTGCTTCTTCGGTTCAGAATTTGAGGGACCCTCACCGTGGCAGATAAATTCTTAGCAGCCATGTTTTGGGATAACGATGAAAATACCCCAAGCCAAAAACCAAGACAACTTTTTTGACAAGAATTCCTTGCTAGACAACCAAGAGACAAACAAAAATTGACAAAACTTCTTATTAATGTCCCGCGCGGTTTTTGGTTGAAAGCCGCCCTTTTGGCCAACTGCGCCGAGCAAGCCCGGCCTGGCTGGCCAAAGGCCCGCTTTTAAAACGTCCCTGCCAACATGCATGTTGCCTCCCGGGCCCGCGATACAAAAAAACTTTTCGGGCCTCGAATTTTTTTTTTTTTTTTGTCTCGCGGGCCCGCCGGCCTAGTTTGGAGCCCCTTTTCAAGGCCTGGAAAATGTTTTGAGGCCAGTTTCAACCAGTTTTCCAGCCGTAAAACAAAAAAATTCGGGCCTCGAAAAAATGTTTTTGTCTCGCGGGCCCGCCGGCCTAGTTTGGAGCCCGGCATTCTTTTCAAGGCCCGGAAAATGTTTTGAGGCCAGTTTCAACCAATTTTCCAACCGTAAAACAAAGAAATCGTTTCGGGCCTCGAATTTTTTTTTTGTCTCGCGGGCCCGCAAGCCCAGTGTTGAGCCACCGGCACTCTTTTCAAGGACTGGAAAGTGTTGTGAGAGCGGCCTCTTGCAAATTTGCAATGGTAAAATCAAATCTGAGGAAAGGCAAGGGTGTAAAAAAATCATCCGGTTTTCTATAACAAGAATAATTGGAATACATACTTAAGAAACTGCTAAGAAATTGAGGGACCCTCGGACCGGGAACGTGGAAAATCTTGAGCAAACTAAATTAAGAATTTGAGGGACCCTGGACCACAGATTTGGGATTCTTATTCAGGACTTCCACTGTAAATGTCAAATGCACATGGAAAACATGGCACACCTATTCAATAATTCTAGGTCATATGGTATAAATGGACGTGTTTCATAGTAGCCACAGAATAAGGAAACCGTGGTTCCAAACCCCACATTGTAACATACAGTCATGACTAATGATTATGACTAATGGTTGACTCCCCAAGATCATGACTTGATGGATTGTGACTTGCTGGGCTACTAGAGCAGGAGTATGCAATCAATGATTTATAGATTATATTACGCAAACGGCAAAATAATTACACAAATAAAAGATACACATATACATATTCATATATATGTATATATTTGTTTGCATTACGTATTTCGCTTGTTAAATATCAAATGATTTAGACAAACATATATGAAGAAAGGCAAGTTCATTCTCCCAAGCAATGATGTTGCCCTTCGTTTGTAAGATGTTGTCAAACAAGGCCTTTGTGAGCAAAGTGAGGTCCACATTGAGCAAACCAACAAGAACGCCACTGCTGGATGGTGTGTCCATAAGCCAGTAAACAACCAATATTTGAAGGCCACGTGCTGTTTGTCGAACCTAGGGTGGTTTGCCAGGTTTCATGAACCCTGCAATACTCTTGGGCCTCAACTTGCTGAGGCGAAGTACCCTGCAAACCACATCGAACGGTTGAAACGTATTGAATCATGATGTAAATCCTACCTGTTACCCCAACCAACCACAACCTAATGGGTGTTTCAATCGTTTCCCTGCTTGTGATGACTCTCTGCATGAAAGAAGTAGTTGAGGCTGTAGCTGCAACCGTGGCACAAATTCTTGCTGGTGATTGCCAGGGACCAAGGTATTAGAACTTCGAGGGCTGTTACCAACTGGTCCAGGCTTGTCTCATGTGGTACCGGAAACACATACTGCACGATATGCTGCTATTGCTAGCTGGAAACGCCATGGATAGCATTTCTATCCAATTCTAGGATGAGCATATCTGATCAAATTGATGAATGAGTTTATCTGGAAAGCACCAAGCAAATCAGGATGCAAGGGTTGGTGGAAGCATATGCGGCAAGCTTCTCCAGCATTTGTTCCAGGTCCACTGTCTTCTGCCCTCGGGATCGTGGCATTTATGTACGAAGGGGAGCTGATTGTTGCCATCTTTGGTTTGAAGAGCTCAACTTTAGCAGTGTCTCGCCCAACAGCACCCGAGTGTCAACATTTGGACGAGTCAACGAGTGAGTGAGGGACCTTGAGACGGCGATCATATCTTTGATTAACAATGCATATATTTGACGTGATCTCGTTGATTGAACTCCTTGGCCACAAACAAAAAAAGAGTTCAGTCCATGAGATTCCCGGTGAAGAATAACAACTGCCATCAACTGCCAACTCGACAGCAATGTCCAATGCTGGTAAGATCCCAACTCCTGGATGCAGAAAGGACCAAGGCTTTGAACTTCTTACTGGCTAGCACCACTTCGTTGGCCGCTGACCAGCCTCCCACCCACATACAATGCACATCACCTTCATAGACTTGTAGATTGATGCTATATGAAATGAATATATCACTAATTGCGTGAATTGTATCTCTCCCTCTCTCTCTCCATTGCCATCTGCAAACTGTATTGTATGGACTCACATATTCAAGAACAAAATGTATATGTGATGCTAAATTGACGCACTTCCCGAAGTGTGGAACGACATCTGGTGAGTCAACAATTCAGCAGTGCAAGAAACGTGCACATTGCTCGCATCATGCCCAGCGGCTCGCTTCCATCATAAGAGTTGTAGACATGTTTTTCGACCTTGGTGCATAACCATCAGCACCTCAAACTTGGCTGCTCCTGCTGGCTCGCAATGTAACGTGTATTATCTGTTTATTGATAATAAATATAGAATAACATAAGATAACATAATATAACATAACACAACATAATATAACATAACATGATATAATATAACATAACATCATATAATATAATATATTATAATATAATAAAATATCATTTGATATAATATAAAAAATGAAATATAACATTACATAATATTATATATATATGTAAATATATAGATCTCCCTCTCTCGCTCTTGGGGCTTATTGATATCTGTGTGTGTGACTGTGTATGATTTTTCAACATGTACTTGCCAGTGAACTGGAAAGCACCGGGGTATTGACCCCAAACCACCCAAACCAAACCATGGAGATGTTGAACCACAAATCACTGGCTGTCCAGAAGGATACCCGGAACGGTTCCCGGAACGGTTCTGAATCGCTGCAATTCCTAGAGATCTCCAGCCCCATGATGCGGCACCAGTCACTGGGGCTCCAGGGATTGAAGGCTGACATGGGGATGGACCGGTTGGCTTGCCTGGATCCAAGTTGACGATCTGGAATGATCAACCCATGTGGCGTGCCTGCCAGCAATCACCTATAGGGTTGGCTGAGACAAACGGAGAGCGATCAAATGAAGGAAGCAAAAGCGTATGTTTCCACGGGCTGGTGATTTTTCTTTGCTTGTATTTTTCTTTGCTGGTGTTCTCTCATGGTGTTCGTATGGGCTGTTGATTTTCTCCGCTTCTTTTTTTGCTGATTTTTTGCTTGCTCTGCTTGCTTTTTCTTTCCGTGGTGTTTTTCTCTTATGGCGAAATTTGTCTCCAGGTGTTCTCTCTGCTCTCTGCTCGAGTTTTTGTCTGCGGGTGTTTTTGTCTTCTGGTGTTTCTTGACTCTATATATGGGACGTTTTTCTCTGTGTGTGCGTGTCTATCTTTGTATCCAAGAATCTGCGGATTTCAATCTGCCCGTGTCCACTTCGTAGAACATCCAAACCCATCAACAAACGTCGCAGGACCCTCAGTTTCATTTTACGATTCTGACCGTGCAAATGCGCTTGGCACCACTGCGATGAGCACTCCTTGCACATCTCAACTTCAAAAAAAGTCGGAGCCCTGACGGTTTTGACTTCGAATTGCCTCGCCACAGCGGCGTCCTCTTTTTGCTGACCTGAAATTGCCCAATTATCCATTTCGAGTAGTGCGAAGTTGTCAGTTTTGTCCATTTTGAGTAGGAAATGTTCTGCTTGCAGCAGGCAATTTTTGCGCTGCGCTTTCGCAACCGACCTCTCCGTTGCGGATAACGAAACTAATGAAAAACCATAGCATTTCGCGCGATTCCTGTCAGTCATGCACGCGAATCGCTCTGCTTTTTTTCTCTGACATCTCTTCTGTGGGACAACCTGCTGCAACCTTCCATAGGTCGGACGTTGGGCTTCCAACCTTCTTTTGATCAAATATAACTAGGAAACCCAAGTATACTATGTTTTAGGCAACTACGCCTTTGTGTACGAAACAAAACCTAAGCGTCACTTTTTGGAAGACGGAAGTTGCCTAATTTGTCAATCAGTTCTTTATGTTGTTTTTCGGATCACCACTGTACGGATATTTACATCTTACACCGTCTCTTACGCCTATTTATATCTATTTATGTCACTTTTAGATACTTTTAGAAAATGTCATTTTGGCAAAGTGTATCTATTGATAAAGTTGCATTTGTTTTTTTTTCAATCGCCATCCCGGAGGTCCAGCGGGGCTGAAGGCTATTATGTCGTTTTTTTTTGTGAACGTGGCTTCGACAGCTGCCACGTTCCCAAAGTTGCCAAAAAATAGGAAACTATGGCTTTCCAGGCATCAGCCACCAAAAGTACGGTTCACTAGCAATAGAACGAACTCTCCAGCATGACCCACGCTATCAATGGTTTTGCGGAAAGTTGCCACTCCCTTGTTCAAGCATTTTTTTTTTCTCTCTCTCTCTCTCTCTGCATTGCCATCATGCACACAATCTGTTTCGCCAAAGCCATTCTTAGCTTCAGCTAACCATCCATTGAGAGTTTATTAAGTCGAAATAATTCTTGGCAAAATCTGCTGATTGAATCTGAATGTTTTGGCTACAAGTGAGAAGGTCTATCAATGCATTAACTGCCATTGGCCCCCCAAACTTTCATTTTTAGATGACCCTTAAAATTGGAGGCAGGTTGGTAATAAGGATAGATCACCTGGCTCGCCATTCTTTGCCAACACAGCTACCATTGCCAGCCCTTGCCTCGCCAGCGTCGTCGCTGAAATGCACCGTTCCCGCGGTGCCGAAACGTGAGAGCGTTTTTCCCTGCGAGGGCGCCGCCCCGCCGTGCCTCAAAGAAATCTTGAACAAACGAATGGCCAAGGGCTACATGTCAATGGGTCAGTGTTAAGTAACCAACTCATGGGGACAATTACCAACAAATACCAACAATAACAGGCAAAACAATGGCCAATGATGGGGGAACCAGGGGTAGAGGGTGAACTGACCCACAGCGTGCATTTTATGTATCATGATGGACGCATGATTGACAAAATACTCAAAATATGTCAACATAAGGGCCACATATATTGGTTAAATCATGTAAACTCATACCCAAACATGGATGACAAATCTTTATGTTAAATTGTTAGATAATTATCAGTTCAGTATTGAATGTATTGTCAAATCACGGTCCGTACTGGTATCATGAATTTATGACCATCCACCATGTGTCAAATCTTATGAGCTCATTTAGGTTAGGCATAAAAAATGGGCTGAGTATTGACACAGTCATGAACAATGTTGTTCGCGTCCGTAAACCCGTTGGATTGACCATGAATACTGTACGGCGGTTCATGATGAAAGTCATGAGACTTGTCGGGGCCTATATCGGCTAATGCAATCGTTCATGGAAAATGATTAAAAATTGATGAGCTTCAGACTGGCGGAAAGCTGTGGAGTTTGAATAGTTGCATCAATATTCTTCAACAGTTTCCCATGCGTTGTCATGCCAGCGACAAAGCCAACAGAATCACCGACAAGACACAATAAGTAAGAGTACGATGGTAAACCTGAAAGTGATGATGCAATCTGATACACCCATCTGCCAAGTATGAAGGACAAAGCTTAGATCAGTATTTCCGACAGAAGTCTGGCCTGAAGCTTCCACCCATGACTTGACTTGACAGGAACAATCATTTGGTGGTTTCTCAAAAGAGGGGTACCCCTAAACCATCCAATGTTAACCATTTATAGGTAATAAACCCACCATTTTTGGGGTTCCCAATTTTCAGAAGCGCTCATTTGGCAGACTGCACTCTAGTGTTTTCTGGAGTGTCACTTTAGCTCCGGAAGAAGACTCGAAGATCGACACCCTGGTGACTCAATCTGGCATTTGCGCTATGCCGCTATGCCCCTTTCCCACGGCAGTTGCTCAAGTCGTAGGGGAAGCCCCAGTTCTCCTCCAGTAACCATATTATAGTAGCAAACCATCCATTTTGATATGTGATTTGGCACCCCTAAGCCATCCAATATCAACCATTTATAGGCAATAAACATCAATAAACCAACCACTTTGACTACTAATAAACCCCCAAGTACTAGTTTTAACCAAGATAAACCACCCATTTTTCGCGGGTCCCATGGGTTCCCTATGGCTTGACCCCCAGCGCAGCCGCTCGTAACCACGTGTCGTCAGCTCCTCATGATGCGCATCCAGAAGGCGCGCATGGAGACGCGTCATCTCTTCGAAGATGGCATTGAAACCTGCGCCCGCCGCGGGTTGCGGTGAGTGAAGGCGCCCGCTTCCCGCGCCCCTCGGTGATCCAACGGGTGGGCGGAGATGGTGATCCATCTTGGTGTATCAAAAACCAATGTAAAAATTAGATGAGTGTGTTTGTTTATCCATCTAGTCATTCATTTGTTTATTTACCTATTTACTTTTATTTGTTTGATTGATTCACAAATCTAATCCATTGATTCATTATTCAACTTGTTTATTTAGTCTCCACCCAACTCCAAAACTTCCTAAAACCTGCAGGCGAGCTAATGAAAACGTGGTAGACTTTGTAAGTCCCGGGTTCTGCCATTCAATCCCACAACGCTTACACCTCCATAGATTCCAAAATGGCGCATCCAATACAGCTGAATTTGAGTTGGATCGAGCCGCCCTCTGTATTCAACAATCAACAGGAATTGGGTGAATTTTGAAACCCTTGCAGTCTGGACACAGTTTCAACAACTTCCTCGTACCCCGAGCTGCCACGATATCTTGGTCACACTGACTCCAAGACAGGAGCGGTGTCTTGTCAATCAACTGGATCACCTTGTTGATGGGAAATCTACAGGTGACCGAGTTTGAAAACCAACATGTAACCATTTCGTCGTCATTAAGCATTGCTTTACCATGACAAGAAATACATCTCCAAGCTATTCACCATTGACTAGCAAAATGCTTTTGCATAATCAATCGTCAAACAACCATCATGATGACCAATCATTTTCAACAATCATTGTCAAACATCATTCTCAATCATCACTAAAAACAAATATCAACTTATCATAAATCATATCCCTGTCCACCACTTGCATCATATGCAACTGGAGTAAACATGATAGATCTGTCACCGACCATGGCTAGCAATGCTTCCCCCGGTGCCCGTGGTGCCGCTGCCTTGAAAAATGTTCGGCTCGCCGGAGCGGGCCACCCCAGCGGTGGGACTGTGTGGTGTGTCGGGACTCTTCCTCGAGACGAGGAGGTGACTGGTTGGACCACCCCGCCGCATCAACCAGGGGCCCACAGCCATCCATAAGCGGTACACGGAAACCATGGCAATGATACGGGTTGCCCGGTGTAAGCCAGTTTTTAGCTACCTTGTAAGGTTTATAAGCATGGTTTTGCCATGGCTACTAACCAGTTCCTAGGCGGGATGATCATCCAAGTAGATAATGGTCAATAACTATCTATCCTGCAGTACGTGCTAAATATCAGTGAGCGGACCATCCTGAATAGGTAAATAGTTGAAATGTTGAACTTGGAGGATGTTTTATCATGTTTTATCTACTCCTTGTTGTTTATAATGGCGAGGCTCACAGCTAATAACTTCTTGAAACTTTCAACTCTAACGGGAGTTGCCAGGTGTCACCAACTAGTGGATATAACGACCAACTCGTAGAAATGTTGACAGGTTCACGACTGTTAAGCATGGTGAATTTTTAATGCCTGACGGCGAACAGCGAATGGTTTAGTGATGTTGAACGGTCAACTGGCTAACCAACCGTGAAGAGTTGTATAAGTATAATTAAGTGCTTGCAATGGCCAATGACAATTGTGAATTGTACTACGAACTCGCAACAACTGGTAACTAACGGAGTACCTGGTTGATCCTGGCCCTTGACTAAGGTTGATCACGGAAACAAATGGTTGGTCATGGGTCTACAAAGTACAAGGAGAGTACAGTAATCACTTCGCAAACCCATTGCAAACTAAATATATAACGATACAAGCAACGCTTCGCGACAAGGGTTCGACAAAAGCAATGGCTGAACATGGTCAACTGCAAACTAATATAACATGATATATCGGGTAGCCAGGTGACAGGACAAGAATGAATCCTCAAAGTCACTCACTGACAAATCCCTACCAGCTACCGTTACGCCACTTGTGGGAGATCCGAATTGCTCCTCTAAAGGGACAGCCCTGGATAGCTCCCAATCGCTCACGAATCTCAACTTCCCATGGAGTTGGTCAGCGGAGTCGGAAGCTGTGGCACCAATCAATGTGGCCATGGGTATTAACCAGCCAACTGATGGGGGATAATCACAAAAAATAATAGGGAAAACAATGGTGAATGATGGGGAACCAGGGGTGCAGGGTTTTGACCCACAGCCATGTTTCTCGGTGAGACATGAGTCCCAAACACCCGCCTTTTTGATCTAAGCATTTGTATCCACCACGGTGATCGTTCCAAGCCACCCTGCAAGAATCATCCAAAGAATTGCCGAGCTTCCAATGATATGCCGGTCCAAGTATGTGTGAACAAACAATGGGCCACAGGCAAAATTGTTGTACACACTGGGTTTTCGCAACAGGGTGTCAGGGGATGAGAAGCTACCACAAACTCTTGGGCGCTGATCCTCAGGAGGTAAGACAAGCGCTGACCAACAAAGGAAGGCAATCCGAATGACAAAAAATGGCCCAGCTATAAGGCGATCCTCCAGGGGCAAAGGCGCAAGAACCCCCAACCAGCAAAATCATGGCTTTGACAACCAAATCCATGAACATTCTTGAAGCATTCGGTGTTGGTCCATGTGATGGAGTATCTGGGCTGTTCCCTGTGCCCCAAAATTTGCCCAATAAACCTACAATCATCAACCAATTGGACACAACAATCACCCACTTCACACTTCAAAAACCACAATCTTGGGCACCCCAAATTCTGCTTATAACATGGAACATGATAAGTGTTAAATCGACACCTGCCGGGTTCATTGCTCGCATCGAGGTATGGACATGCCTCACCTCCAACCATGCTGTGGTGGGCTGAACGTTTAAGGGCAGTTCCTTTCGTCCAATCATACTATAAGTGGACGATCTTATAAAACACACATCGTTGACATGGCAAACGCACAATGTTTGAAAGCACCTATTTATCTTACATATTTGTACAAAAAAACAGGGTATAGGTAGACTGATAAACCGGGTATATTATATTGACATCGAAAAAATGGATATACAGTAGATATGGATATCGATATCGATAAAAATATACACATGTATATATAGAGCCCTCGGTCCACTCGAAACCCGACCCCATGTCCAAGTGCACAGGGCTCCAGTCGCAGCTCGCGCCAAGCATCAAACATGCCTCTGGAAGCGGCGGCTCCTCCTCTGGAAGCTCCAGGGCTGGGGAATCATCATCGGTCATTGACGGCCCGCTGGGGATTTCGCGTCAGGCACCCCCGGCTGAATCGACGAACACTGCGGGAACAGCAGGCGATGGCCCCAGTTGTTTTGACTTCTGCTGGTTGCTGATGCTGTTGCTTGTTGTGATTGCCACTTTTGTCTTCTCAGTTGCCCAAGCATCATAGACAGGCAAGCGAACTGCCGGCCCAAACAGACTCAATCCATCATAGTTGGTTGGTATATGACCATCCCTTACGACAAAGCCTGTGTGCTTGTGAACAGGCGTAAGTGTGTATTGTAGGTGGCTAATCAACTATTGGTACCTCAGCGGTATATGACAAACAGCGGCTATATTTCTTGACACGTCTCACCAAGTCTTTCGGACTTCCCCCTAGGCTTGCCCAGCTTTACTCCCCATTTCAACGGACAAAAGCAACTACTTGAGACAAACAAACGTGCAATCCTCGACCCGCAACTGATCTTGCAAAGCTACAACGGATTCGGATCATGATTTCGCTAACCAGTAATTATCATTTGTCAATTTTATCAACTGTGTTCAACTGTAACTATTGGAGAAAGCGAAGAGGTTTCTCAAAATGATCATCCACCATTAGTCGCTTATAATAGCTTATAATACTAAACCCATCTATTTGGGGGGCCCCTGATGGTTTGACAAACTACTATATAGTTTCATTGACATTATTTTCTTCAACCATGGTTCACCAGCATTATATAACCATCATCCACCCTAACACGTGCAAAGCTGGTTGGTGGTTCCAAGCCCTATTAAACATATGAGTCAAGCGACCATACCGACCATATGTTAACAATTACTGGGGAAAATAGAAAATGCTTATAGCCACCAACCTGGAAAACCATGTTTCTTCAGCACTTGGCTGTGGGTCAAAACCCTGTACCCCTGGTTCCCCCATCATTGACCTTTGTTTTCCCTTGTTATTGCTGGTAAATCCTCCATTAGTTGGCTGCTTAATATTGATCCATAGCCACTTTAACGTTAAAGTGTGCACTTAGGGTGAGCTGAGCTGGAGGGTTGCAGTCTGGCCATCGGTGATCCGCCGGGATCCATCGGCTCCATGGGACACCCTGGTGAAATCCATGGTAATGATGGTGGTCAATGCTTGGTGGATGGTTGGTTGACGGCTGGTTGATGGTGGATGCTTACTCCCAAGCCCTTAGAAATGATGATTTCTCATAGGAACGCACCGAGTGTTTGGGACATTTGCCATCAGCCCCTGCCTGGGTCTTAGTCATGGATGGTGCAACTTTAACGCAGGTAAAACTTACAGTACATGGTTTTCAGCCGGAGTCATTCACACACACACACACTCACGCATGCCAAAACTGTACAGCCTATACATGTACATGAATTCTTCACACTGTGACTGTTTGATGACATTCGGTGCCTTTCTGAATCGTTCCGAATGAACAGGACGCAAAGGAGCCCAAGTAAAACATTGAGTTCAACTCAAACCCAACAAATCCCAAAGGCAATCTGCGGGGCAACCAGCGTCAATGCATCTGACTTATACAGCCACAGACACTGGCACAACCAAAATGTCAACAAATGGGATGACCATCCCCTGTCAAATGGGTTTCGGAAACTCCAAAGTCCAAGCCATCTCCTGTTGATGGTGAATCATTACAACTACTAACGAGCACGGACGATGGCCTCCAAAGTCCCCAACCCCATTATATCCCGAACACAGGTGGTTGGATGTATATGACCATATCCATCATCGTCAGATTCTAGTGGCTAGTATTCCAATCATTATTTCATCATTACCCAAAGTTACCCATGGCTCGACCAGTAGAAAGTATTCTTGGATATCGACCCTGAACAAACACTTGCACACACACACACACCGCACACGTGGTGAACATCCGATCATAAATCATCAATCTGGGTATACCTCTGTTAGGATGTTCACCTTTTCGATCGTTGGTTATGGCGCATAGCCATGCATACATACATCTTTCCATAAAATTTCAACAAACCCACAAATATGTCAAATACATGGGCATGCCTGTCTTGTGCTGATTTTCTGGCTGCTTTTGTGGCATGCCTTGAGCTCGCTCAGGCTGGCGTCTCTGCTGATGCTGATGGGTGCAAACTCCTGCGGCGAAACTCCTGAGTGGTTTCGATCTGATGCCGGGGCTACATCAATGATGTTTGATGACAACATGGCTTGTGTTCAATCATGGTTGATAGCAGTTCATTCTGCTTACCAATGGCCAACATGTTGATAGTAGATATCATCATCATGGCTATTACATTCTGTAGGCCATTCAAACATGGTTGATAGCAGGTTACAAATTGCATGGCCAATATTGGTTGATCGCAGTTGGTCATATTTCCAGGTCCTGGAGTCAACAGCGTGCTCACATTGAAAATGCAGGGATCACAAGTGATGGATCGTGGCCAAAACATCTGGTTGGTGTTTCAATCCCTATGAAAAATATGAGTCAACCAACCATTTGTTAATATAATTACTGGGGAAAATCGTCATGGATCATCCTGGCCAAAACATGTTTTCCATCGAGCCACTACGGTCAATGGCTCTGAGTGCAGGCTCACCCTACCAGTCCTCGGCATCTGGCCTGGACAGGATCTATGACATGACTTTCACCTGTGAAACTGCCAAGGAGCTCACGAGTCGGAAAATCACTTTGCAAGCAAACCCAACTGTCAAACGGACAGGGCAAGGGTTACCATGCACCACCGTTCAATCGGGACTTTTCATGTGAAAACCCTGAGAGTCAACCTAGTCAACCCCTTACATTGCTGGCACTTACCACCGTATGTGCACAGCGGTAGCTAAGACTCCACACATATAAACACATGCACACGTTCACCTGCATGTGCACACACACACATGGAGGCATATGTACCTGTAAAAAAATAACTGTACAAAAAATCTTGTGATCCGTGCCTACCTTCCAAGCAGTTCAGCAACCCAAAAAGATCACGAACCAACACCGGGGTGATGTTCGTTGGTGCTCATGATGCAACTCTCAGACAGGATCCAACCTGGGCTTAGAAAAACAGTCATCAAACACAACTCACGCTTGCACGCCTGTTTGCATTTCTCTACCTTGGTCATTACAGAACATTAGGCCTCTTTGTATGTGCAACTGCGCATGTCCACACAGATATAATACATTGTGCCAAAAATGTGTACGTATGCTCAAAAACTGTGCAAAGCAGGCACAAGCAGTATGCATGGTTGCATCCAGTGCTACCACCTGGGCAAGGCCCAACATCCTCCCTGCCTGTCAGGGTGATTGAAGGACCTTAGTAGTGGCTGCATCACGAGCTCCAAACACGGCATCCCTTCCTGTTGGCACATGCTCTGCGAGGGCCCTTTACTTGAAATAGTGATTCCCACTTCCAATGCTTTCCCCCTAATGCAGAAAAAACACGGGTGTTTTGTGCGAATGATTCTAATTTCAGTGAGGAACATCTGCTCTTCTATAGCGTCTTTCTTCACATAATCACTCCCCCAAGGTCCCCCGACCTTCAACAAAAGCAATCACGTTCCACCACGAGGCTTTCGCTGCGAGCATGAGTGACCCCAGCTGCGAAGAGATACTGATTGATGTTCGTCCATGCTCGGGAATCTTTATGCTCTGTGCTTGTTTGGAAATCATGTTTTTAAATCATTTATATCGTCATTCAACCGATTTGGCTATTCTTGACAAACAAAACCGTTTATGGCAAATCACAGGGAATCATATTGTTCTTAATGATGCTTAATAAGTGTGAGTACCATGCTATATCAAACCACAACCTTGCGATGAGCAGCCCCCAGGCTGCCACACATCTGCACGGTGTTTCGCTTCAGGTCGTATAATTGCTTGGCTCGGGGGATGCCGCCTGCAGGATGCGATGATCCTAATTCCCAAATCTGATAGTGATCCTGAGTATAGATATAATATCAAAATGGACCATCCCCCAAAGGATACAATGGAAACAAGATGAAACAAGATATCTAAACATTGAACATGGGGGATGTTCATGGATATTCTGTCTACTCTAGGCTGGGCATACATATGCAGGCCAAATCGCACCAAAGTCATCCCAAATCAGGGTAGAAAAGACCATTCAGCTCGCTCACAACTTGGTTCCGGTTCACGTTGGTAGTTGCATGTTGGAACCGGAACGGATCTACTGAACCAAACTGCAATCTGTTTTGACCGTGTAATTCTTAGACAAGTGTATGTTCAATCTTAGGTAAGCGATGGTGAGCGTGGCTTTCACACTTCAAGGACTGCTGCAATCAATCGCAAACCAAATTGTCGCCGTTGCCGCACCTTCTATCTAAAAACGCTAGCAACCACAAGGTACAAGTGGTACTGGGAACGCATCTATATTTATAAATATATATACATATTAATAATTATATATATAAGCTCGATAACTCTGATAAATCCAGGCTGCTATGAAACGTGCTAGGCAACCGATGAACTTGTGGGTCAAGAGCAACCATCCACCCCAACATGTAGAACGGACGGTGTGTGACAAGTGAGATAAAACACCCTCCCCCCCACACACACACACACACACACACACACACACACACACACACAAAAACACACACACACACAAAAACACACACACACACAAAAACACACACACACACAAAAACACACACACACACACACAAAAAAAAAAACACATGAAGCAAAATCCTTGCTGGTTGGTTGTGAAGAAACTCTGTAGGACTGTTTTGAAAAACCTTCTAGGGGGTGCCATGGGTTGGCTGTCGGTATTCCTACCAACCAAGAGCATCATGTAAACTAGATAGCTACTCTGGGGTAACCTGTTTCCCTGGGAAATCCACCATTTCTAGCTAGCTTTCGGCTTACGCGCAAACAAACGTGATTATCCCCTTGATAAGCTTAGCTTCCCGCTTAGCTTCCCGCTTAGCTTCCCACGACAACACCCCTACCAGGGGCACCTACCAAACCACCTCTTAGGCACCTCCCAGGGGCACCTACCACACCTACCAGTGGCACCTCACCACCTTCGCTTTCCCGTTGGCAGCTGCGAGCCTTCTCTCCGCAGTTCCACGCAGAGAATGTCATCCGGAGACAGGCCGCACCTGAGCAGGTCGTTTTTCGATGCTCAAAAGGACGTGACTTGCTGTGCCAAACATGTGGATTCACGTGGTGCTCCTCCGGTTGTGGTTGAACCACCCCTATGAGAAATGTTCGTCAACCAAGCATTTGTTTAATAGGTACTAAGGAAAAGCAAAAAATAAGACCACCAATCAGTGATTTACGCGGTACTCTTGGTTGATAGCGCTCTTGCTCAAGGGTGCCTTTTTTTGTATCAGCAGTGCTAGTCGAGTTTTTTCGTGTTGGTCGTTGAATCACCCCGGTGCAAAAAATGCTTGTCAATGAGCCATCACACAGTCATTGGGGAAAAAACACATGTTCAATCAGCATTAGCTAGTAGGGGCTTTGTATAGGGGCATATAGGGGCTGACCGATGCCCTCTTCCAGGGGTTTCACAAACGTGGCGGTGCCGCCCCTTCAACCAGGATATACGGCTACAAAATCTGGCTGGTCGGTCATTTAGAGGTCCTATTTTCATGTAGGTGGATGGACTGGGGATCATGACGACTTGCGGGAAACGCAGCAATAAGGCGTTTTTGCCAGGGCATCCCAGAGATATGACCGGAAGGGAGACTGCAAACAACTCTATAGGGGGAACTAATGCGGAATAAGGCGTGATGCAGCGTATCAATGTATATCAGGTAGCGTGCTGCTCCGTCATCAACTTGTTACAAGGATCATGCTGCTACCCTGTGTTGAAATTCCTGCCGAACACGTGCCAAAAGTCAACCTATTTGGGGAAGCTGCAGGCATGTTGGCATGTTCAAAGGCATCCAGTTCAACGAAAGGTTGATACAGCAAATCGATCGACCAATCAACATTTGCGAAAAACAAACCCAAATTAAAGGAGAACAATAGATACATCAAATGTGCAAATGAACAGGCGGAGTCAGATTCTATACGATTACGATCGTACGATCAGAGTTGGACTCAAATATATTAGGCCTGATCAAGCTGACGTAGATTGGATCAGCGGTTGTTTAGAATTCGAATAGATTTAATGAATAGCCCGAACAAGTCATGGATTGGTTGCTCGATGTTCCTTCCCTGATATGTACTCACGGAACAACTAGGTATGACGTGAGCATGCATGCATCTATCCATGTAAGAACAACCAATGCATGTGCACACTTGAACATGCATGCACTTCACAGAAGCATTTTGTGGGGGTATCCACAGCCTACCCTCAACTTGGGTTTCTCCACACGCTCATGACTTTGGCTGGCTGGGGGGATGGTAGGGCATCACCACTTATGGACACAACCCCCACGGGACTCATACAAGAGTAGAATTTTGCAAGAACATTTTGCCATAGGATTGACTCCTGCCAGCGCGTCAGTCATTGCATATATGTTCACAGCTATCCTTCCGGATACCTGGCGCCATGATCGACAATTCCTCAGCATGGTTCACGCTCTAATGTTGCTACAATTTGTCAACCTAAAGTTTTATCAACCTTATTAACAAGTACAATCCAATTTCAAGCAGTATCAAGCACCCTCCGTCCCCAAATGTTGCCACCATCAGCGAATCAGGTGTCCCGAGCTCACTCAGTTTGCTTTCATCCTCATGTAGTTCTTGCCCTGCCTGGCAAATGAAGCGCATTTGGTGTGTCACATTGTTGTTGCTGTTGCTGTTGCTGTTGTGGTTGTTGTTGTCGTCACCGTATTTGTTGTTGATGTTGTTGTCGCTCTTGTTCTTGTTGAAGAGGAACAAAGGACTTCCATCACATCCCGCCCAAGCATCATCTCCACACCTGTGTGCCGGTAAGCGCTACCAGCACAGTTTCTTCCCGAGGCAAATTCCTGCGTTGAAGGGACAAGAGATTGGTGACACTACTCCAAAGTTGAGAGATCAACATGCTATCCGGACATGTCCAGCGCCATCATCAAACCTAATAAGTCATCATTGGCAATCCCTACCCTTCCAGTTACCTTTATAGTAGGTAACCAACCCATCTTGGTGCAGGTCTGACGCAGCTGGTTTCCAACCCTTCCCCAGGCTCCATTGTTTGGCGGCAGCGCTGCGCACATCTGCTACGGTGGCCGAACTTTGCGACCTGCGACTCGGTGTTGCTGTGAGTCGTGACATGGGCCTTTCCTGGGCGAAACCTGGGATCCCCAGCTGTTCACATTCCCCAAGTGACCATGGTCTTGGTATGTTTGGTTGGGATGTTCACCCCTAAATGCAAAACCCAAAGGTTGAAGTATACCTGTGTATACCCATCTTGGGTGATGGTTTGTCGACCCGGAGCCATATTTGGGATGGTGACTGCAGGTATCTCTACTGGCACTGCGTGGGCCACACGGCAGCCGCCGACCTGCCAATCGGAACCTCCTCAGCAAAAATGTCCTGGATGCCAAACATCCGAAGTTCCCAAGGTGGGGACATAGTGATATGCGAACATGTTCAAAAGCCTCCTGGGATGCCAATCCCACATTAACCAATAACTTTATTACTCATACAGCAAGTGCTCTGACCAAACAGGATGCCATGACCAAATAGGATGGGCGATGGTGGGTCCCTATCAGTGTTCAGTGTCGTGCAAGTTTCCCCCGAACCAAGGCATGGCTCGGAAAACTCGTTTGTTTTGAACGTATTTGAACGTCACGACTGCCAATTTTGCTGCTGGAATCCAGATCCAAATCGTGTCAACCGTTAAAATCAACGGTTCAAAATTGTATTGGGGACCCTGGAACCTACGGTGCCTACGCGTGCGTGCCCTGTGACATCGGACACCATTTGGTGGGCCCCACTGTCTTTGGGGTTTCTGTGGCCGGGGAATCATCCGCAGCTCGGAAACACGCAGCGCATTGCTTGGTGGTTAAACAAGTTGATTGCGAATCAGAAACTAATACTGCCCATCATTTTTTCTTGTTAGCCATGATGTAATGAATGATATATTGATATTCGTAACATGTAGCCATGAGCCGTCTGTTTGCTACTGACTATTGCAACCAATCATTCTTACTAATGACCATCAGCTGATGTATGATTAAACCGTATGTCATTCTTCAACATCTTTTTGCAACGTTTGGAAAAATTGCACACATGCAACTGTGATCACCACTAGCAGCCATCATGACGAATCAACCACCAATCATCAACCACCAACCATCCATCAGCAACCATCAATCATCAATAATCAAACTCATCGTCACCACCATCATCAACATCAATCATCATCACCACCATCATCACCATCGTCATCATCATCATCATCATCATCATCATCATCATCATCATCATCATCATCATCATCATCATCAATCATCATCATCATCATCATCATCATCACTCACCACCATCATCATCATCATCATCATCATCATCATCCTCACCATCATCATCATCATCAGAAGCATCATCATCATCATCATCATCATCATCATCATCATCAGCATCATCAATCAATCAATCAATCAATCAATCAATCAATCAATCAATCAATCAATCAATCAATCAATCAATCAATCAATCAATCAATCAATCATCATCATCATCATCATCCTCATCATCATCATCCTCATCCTCATCAATCACCATCATCCTCATCATCATCCTCATCATCATCATCATCATCATCATCATCATCATCATCATCATCAACCATCATCATCATCATCATCATCATCATCATCATCATCATCATCATCATCATCATCATCATCATCATCATCATCATCATCATCATCGCGATCATCATCATCACCATCACAATCACCATCATCATCATCATCGTCATCAATCAATCATGCATCCATCCATCCATCCACCCATCCATCATCAGCAATCATCCATCCACCATGATCTTCATCACCACCATCAGCACAATCATCATCATCAATCATCATCACAACCATCACCACCGCCATCATCATCATCATCATCATCATCATCATCACCACTACCGCCATCACCACCATCATCATCATCACCACCAGCATCATCATCATCATCGTCATCAATCAATCATGCATTCATCCATCCATCCACCCATCCATCATCATCAATCATCCATCGACCATCATCTTCATCACCACCATCAGCACCATCATCATCATCATCATAATCATCATCACAACCGTCACCACCACCATCATCATCATCACCACTACCGCCATCATCATCATCATCATCACCATCACCACCATCATCATCATCATCATCACCACCATCACCACCATCATCATCACCATCACCACCATCATCATCATCACCACCATCACCACCACCATCACCACCACCACCACCATCATCATCATCATCATCATCAACATCAACACCATCACCACCATCACCACCATCGTCGTCATCATCATCATCATCATTATCATTATCATCATCTTCATCATCATCATCATAATCATCATCAGCATCAATCATCATCATCCTCATCCTCATCCTCATCCTCATCATCATCATCACCATCATCATCGTCATCATCATCATCATCATCATCATCGTCATCGTCATCATCATCATCATCATCATCATCATCATCATCATCATCATCATCATCATCAATCATCCATCATCAATCATCCGTCCACGATCATGTTCATAATGATCATCATGATCACCGCCATCACCATCAATCATCAATCATCAATCATCCATCCATCATCATGCTCATCATGACCATCATCATCATCATCATGACCATCATCATCATCATCATCATCATCATCATCATCATCATCATCATCATCATCATCATTTTCTTCTTCTTCTTTCCTCGTGATCAATCATCATGTTGACTGTTTTTTGACCGTTGCTTCATTGATTGCGATATCCGTGCGGACCAATGCGACCAAATCTTCCGCCCCCTAGTGACGACTCCCAGACTGTCCGGCATCTCATCGTCAGCATCGCCGAGGATGGGGTCGGCGGCGAGTTCCGACGCAGGAGCTGGGGCCGCCTGAGCAAAGCACGTTTTTCAATGACGTAATTCTGATGGAAACCATTCATTTTTCTGGTTTGACTATGGATTGACCTAGCTGATGGTTGCAGGTGGCTCAGTTTGCTGGGTTTCATTTCAAAGCATGAGGCCTCATGAGGGTTGATGAAGTTTCTTTCAAGTCATTGTTGTGCAAGCCTGAAGCATCATCGAGCTGCGTTTGCCAAACAGCAAGCCAACTTCTTATAGGATGGTCATTAGCCATCAGGGAGCTGAGAATGATGGAGGGCTGTTGGTGCCAGGGCTCTAATATATGTATCTATATCATTGTTTCAATAGCCATATAAATTTCTATTTGCACAATTTTGCACATGTAACACGAAAAGAAACAAGTATAGTCAGTGTTGAAACAAATATGCACACATATGCATACATGCATCGGTCGTCGATGCGCATAAAACACTCAACCCTGAAAAAATACGGGGACCTTTTCTGGTCATGTCAAATCAATGAAGGCTTCCTGATTTGACGGGGGTAACAAGCATAAATGATATCGGATAAGTATGACAAATTCTGAGGACCCATCCCCAATTTCTGAGTCTCCGTGCTGACGCGTCATCAGATTTCACCTGAAAACACACTTCTGGTCCAGGGTGTGGAAAAGTAGGTAAAAAGAGCCCCACGGCGGAGAACTCCTACAGCCTCAGAAAAAATGTCCTACCGGGACCGCAACGGCAAACAACACTCTATTGAATGGGCTCCTCTCCCAAGGATTTGGGATTCGATGATGATACCACTTTTGGGTAACTTTGTCTAAAAATAGAGGTCGCCTCCAATGCACTGCTCCCAGAATAACAGGTTGCAGTATGGCGTGGCATCATGGGATAGCTGGAGGCCAGGATCTATCGCTGTTGGGGGGACATGGATATGGATGCAGAACAAACCTCATTTCAAAAAACGGTTCCTCCAAATCTTCGCTTGTTGCTGTTCAAAAATGATAATTTTGTCCGGGTTTTGAAGCCTTACTTACACTCACAACTGTCCAGGTAATCGCCAAATTGCGTCTGGCACTTGCTTGAGGGCAGCCGGGTCCGACCAATTCCCCGTAGGCCAACTAAAATCTACTTGGCAAGTGGCCTCTACAAAACAGGATTTTTTGAATATTTGCATCACTTATTATCTACACACCAGAATACCAAACACCTCATGGTTCAGGGCCATAAAATGGGCAGTTGTGACTAGCTCACCCCACTCAACAAATAATCCAGTGACGCTTACAGTAGTCTCCATTAGAACATGTAAGCTTCACAACTTCTCATTGATCCAAATTCTCAGGTGATGAATCAAAATTGAAAGTTGAAAGCCTGAGACTTGCTGATTTTTGTTTCATCACCTGATTTTGATTCATCACCTGATTTTGATTCATCACCTTAATAAATATCCACCTGCCAAACATGTTTCCGTCAACGGATCCACCTGCAAGCCACTGAAGCTTGGACGCCAAGGCACCTTGGACCCCCATGGGACGGCTGCGGTCCGTTGTAAGGACAGCGTGGCCCCATCCCACAGCACCAGCAGTAGCATCTGCTCATTCCAAACTTCGTGGCCTGGCTCAGTGCAGTAACCTGTTTGGAGTGATGGTAGATCCACTCCAATCTATTCATGGATGATCATGGTGAATGCTATTCATGAGCAGCAGTGTGTACATATATGTATATATACATACATACATGTATGTGGGTGTTTCTCAAAATAGTGGAACCCCCAAATCATCCAATTTTAACCGTTTATAGTAGTAAACCATCCCTTTTTGGGGACCCCTATGTTGAGAAACCACCATTTATACATGGATAAAAAATGATAATACTTCATAAGCAATGATTGTTGGTGATGCCTCAATAATACCAGACTGATTTAGAGCGGTTAATGGTAGCCCAGGATTAATAAACCTCTGGTTGATTAACTAGGGGGGTTCCCATTTTAATGGGAAATCAAGGCTTTTGGGGGATACCCCTTATTAATCAACCAGGGGTTTATTAATCCTGGGTAGCCATTATCATTGAACCTGTCTGATGATAAGCTCCCCCGAAATGTACTGCGCCTTCGTTGGCCAAGATCAGCTCCACCCTGCCAGCGCCGTAGCCAGCACCGTTCGGAACGGCACCGCTGTAGGGGCTCTTGGCTACGCCGCGCAGAGCATCGAAGTGCCAAAGCCTCGGGGAAGGATCACGGGTTGATCATGCTTAATAACGGTTATTGATCATGACTGAAGCCTCAAGGATAGCTATCCCTCAAATGGTTGATCATGGTTGTTGACTAAAGGTTGATGGCCGATTTTAGTTGAAACTATGATTGACAATACGACAAAGCAAAAATATACCAAGTTGCTGGCTATGCGGAACTGCTCAGGGGTCCAGGCGAACCCGGGTTTCTGAAGCAATTCGGGATATCATCCAAATCAAGACCCGTATAGTATCAGTCACAACTCCAACCATAAATATAAGTGTGTTCAAGGGGTTGGTTGGGATAAGGATTCCTCAAATGGTGCTTTCTCAAAATTGGGATACCCCAAAATCATTCAGTATCCATTATTTACTATGGCAATGAACAAGTGGTTGGTGGTCTCAACCCCTACGACAAATATTAGTCAACCGACTATGTGTTAATCACTGCTAGGAAAATTCAAAATGTTTGAAACCAACCAACAATAATGAACATGCCCAAATGTCTGGTTGGTTTCAAACATTTTTAGTAATTAATAATGAACAATAATGAACCATCCATTTGTGTGGTTTGAGGCATGCCCAAATGCCATCATTCAAATCATAGGCATCACCAGCCCCGCCTCGCAGAACGGGCTGAAAGATCCAACTTCGAGGTCTCCCTGAGGCTTTTCCTGGGCACAGTGGAGGTCCCCCGTAACAGTGGAGGATCCTGGAGGCAACGCGTCGAAAACCTCATGGCATGGACCTCTCCTCAGCGAACCAGGGGAAGGCTACCCAGGATGAAACTTTGGGCCTTGACCTGTTGCTTTTCAGGGCTGCAGCAGCTTCATGGGGGTGGGGACTGGGAATGATGTCCTTGCTGCTTTCCATTGTTGCGCTTCCTACTTTGTCCATGGAGGTGGAGTAGGAATGTGGTGGCTCCCTCTCTCTCTCTCTGTTATTTTGCTGGGCCTGTGCTTGCCGGCGTGGTACATCCTGCCAATGATTCTCATGTTGGTGATTGATGTGTATAATCGGTTGGTATGATGTTGGGTAATTGTTTGCGATGAACGCTGTGGACTTCAAAGTGGATGTTCACCCGCCACCCTTTTCAATTTTGCAGATTGATCTCCAGTTTAACTATGTTTAACCAGCTCTTTCACTTTCAGAATCATTCACCAACATGCTTAAACTTGAGAATCATTCACCAACCATTCACCAATCATTAATCAACCATTAGCCAATCATTCACCAATCATTTACCAACGTCAAACCACCTTCCCTGTGCTGCCGCCCAAGCTTTCGCCCAAGCATCAGCGCCCGTTCCAGGATTTGTTGCGGTCGACTGTCCAGCGTACTGAATGCCACAGACTCGACGTCCTGGCACAGCCACGAACAGCCACGACTAAACATCGGCAGTTGCGATGAAGCATCACCATTAACCGCCAATTAATCATGACAATTTTATGGAGATAATATTGGTTAATTGGTGGTTAATATTGATGCTTCATAGGGATAATCACAGGGATAATCTTGATAATCACAAACTATAGGGATACCCCGAAATTGGGATATCCCGAAATCATTCAGTCTCCATTATCTATGGTAATGAACAAGTGGTTGGTGCTTCGAACCCCTATGAGAAATATGCCTGTCAACCAACCATTTGTATCCATTTGTTAATGATTACGTCTGGGAAAATAAAGAATGTTATATAAAACCACCAACCATCAATATCAATGGCGAGCTGGGTCAAGCAGTTAACCAACCAACAACAATGGTTAACTAGCTGGTTAATGGTTAATATCTAATTGGGGATGAAAAGTAACAATACTAGAGGAGATACCAACTATGTATGGCTATTGGTCAAGCAGTTAACCATCAATATTTAGCAACAAGTTCATGGGGAAAACTTGATGGTTAATGAATGTTAATGATGGGAACCAGGGGGACTAAGGGTGAACTGACCTACAGCCTAATCACCAATTAACCATGACAATTTTCGTGGTGAATTTCATATGTTTATATGAACCGTTTTGCAAGACCACTAACCACAGAAATCCATGGATCATCAACTTATCATTGACCATGGATAATGAAGGGATAACTGATAGTTATTGCGTCACTTGCAAAAAATCATCGCTGAATCGATAGATCCCCATCACTCATCCAATAATGATGACCCAATCGAGTTTAGCTTAAAAAAAATGCTAGTGGTGAACCGAATGACTGTGGTGAGATAATCATTTGACGGATATCTGACGGTCTGATTATTTACTGCTTAACTGATTACTCATTTGGTTAGGTACTGTGATTGCTTAACTCATCTTTGCAACTGATTTTTTACTGCTTGAATCATGTCAGTAACTGTTTGACTCATGTTTGCAACTGATGGTTACGTAGTTGCTTAATTCATTACTCAACGGTACTATGGTCACTTAATTGCTCCATTAATGATTACCTAGTTTGCTTAATCAATGATACAGTAGCTGCTTAATGACGAGCTAACCATGAATCCCAACTACTTCATTGCTGAAATTCATGAACTACAGTAGTTGCTTAATGGTTAGCTTAACTATCATGATTGCTATCAGGTAGCAGCTATCTCCCCATGGTTGCTAGGTTGACTGAACTATCTCAATTGCTACCTACCCCCTGGTGGCATCCCCCAGGGTGCCACCTCACCCGTTGCGGCTCCCCGTTTCGGTGCCCTTCCTCGTCCGGCTGCTCCACCAGGTTGCCCAGCTGCTGCGCCATGAAGCGCCGCTGCACCACGAGACCCGCGGAAGGAGGATAGACCTGGACCTCGGCGGCCAAATGCAACGGAAAAACCCATGGGTTCGGTCCGGTTGAAGGGGTGATTCCATGGTGGTGAAGGCTGGTGGATGGTGGCTCATGGTGGTTGATGGTGGCTGTGTTGAAGGTGGTTGATTGTGGTTTATGGTGGTTGATGGTGGTTCCTGGTGCCTGATGGTGGAGGTGATTGATGGTGAAGGTGGCTGATGGTGGTTAATAATTGTTCGAAGTGGCCAGCAACCATACTGGGTGATGGTTTTTCAAACTGCGGGCAAGAATCGCCAGCAATGGTTCATAATGGTTAATTAATTAATGAATCATGGTCAATGATGCCTAATGATAGTTCACGACGGTTGATTGTGATTGATGGTGCGTAGTGGTATCTAATGGCAGTTGATAATGGTTCTCAGTGGTTACTGACCATGGTTGTCTCTAAACTCTTACGAACCATACTAAGTCTTGGGTACCCAATGGTGGCATTAAGGGTGATGAGTGACAATGTTTAGCTAGCGACCGTTGTTCTAGGTGGTTCGTAGTGAGCCATTTGCCAGCAATGATGGTGATCTTAATGGTGGTGAGTAAACCATGCTGAGTGATAATGGTTGGCATTATGGTTCGCAAAAAAGGGGTTGCAAAATCATGGTTAGAAACTTTTGTTCACAACGATGCTTAGTATTTCATACTGGTTGAATGGGGGTATCATAATTGTGAACACAGACTTTTTGATTCTTCAGATCAGACCAACCGTTATTGGCAGTTAGTGAACATTGCTAATTGGGCATTCAGCTTTTGTAAAATAACCATTGTAAGGCTTGTAAGAATCAATAACATCCATTGAGCCTTGTAAATAAGAAATATGACTTCTTAATAAATTTAGTCTGTTTTCAGTCATTAAGGCTTTGCAAAGGTCAACTTCATGCGATCACTGATGATCAACAAATCTTTACACGCGAAGTAGTCGATGAGAACGGTCGTGAATGATCAACGCACATGATCACCAACAATAGTAGTCAGCTATCTGCTTGGGATAAATGTTGCACACCGTGATGGTAGGTTCCCGATTGATTAACAGGGTAGCCGGGTAGCCGGCACATACTGAACAGCACATTGAGTATCAAAGCCGGGTTGCTGCTTGCAATTCTGCCACTTAACTATCATACAGCTAGCAGACTCCCAAAGAATAGTATGCGCTTTAGATTTTTTCAGGCAGTTTTTTCAAGTGATTAGTTCTTTGATACTGCAATAAACCACCTGATTCCCAGTGGGGGCCCCTCCCCCCGCCTCCACAAGGCGGCGATGAAGTTCATAGACGCGTTGGAGCAACTGCAAACGTTGATTCTCTACCAGGATGGGCTGGCTCAAGTGGTTTGGCACCACCACGTCCTATGGTCATCGCAACGTGAGTCACCCAGGGCACATGGCGTCAGGCAGGAACTGATGTGCCATTTATCGAGTCACTTCTACTTATGGATACGTCGTCAAAGGGATTGTGCTAAATACACATCCAATTCTGTTCCATCATCTCTAAACCAACTCTGATGTACATTCAGCATCAGTTTTGCAAAAGCCACAGGCACACACACACACACATACACACCACGTGCATATGTAGATAAAGAAGAAATACCTAGTGACGTGCCACACGCAAAACTATGTCTGTGTGGGTATGTATGCATGAACGCATGTCATACGTTTGAAGTTGTGGCTTTCTCAACCAGGATCAGATCACCCCCATTCCCTGAACTGAGTTCGGCACCTCTACAATTGGTTCTCAGCCATGGGTTGCTTCCAGGTGATCGCCAAATGTGTTGCAAACAACTGAGATCAACCATTAACAACATCGATCATCCATCATTATTTTCCACACAAGTTAAGATAAACATCTAATTACAAATTCTCGTCAATTAACTATCATACAAAACATTTACACAGTATAATTAATTAACCATGTTGTTATCTTTACTTGTCACACATATTATTTGGCTGTTCGATGTTGTTCTCGTGTCCTGGCTGCCCGAAGATATGTCGCTCCGCCGGTACCTTGGTAATGGCGAGAGCCGTCCCATGTTCAGCACAAAACATGCCATGGGAGATGTGCACGGCCGAGCAATTACAAAACATATTTTTCGAAATAGATACATACATATTTGCATATATGAATATATATATATATATATATATATATATTTATATATACAACAACATACGAACAAACGGCTTCATATTTCATCAGACCATGAAATGAGCCCATACCATAAACGTGCATATAAATTGAATCGGAGTTGGTTATTTGACTGACTGGGTGGGCCTGCCTGCACATACACAAGCAGCAAAAACCATCGCAACTAAAGCTCTCTCCCGTAGCAACTCCAAAGCCGAGATAATGTCATTGTTTTCTAATATATTTCACTTGTCAACCCCAAAACAACAAACATGCAACCATGCAAAAATTAAATTCTGGAGGTTTATCAGCTTCATCTGGGAAGGTTAAAACCATCGCCACGATTTCTTGAACTGATGTGTCCATTGCGATGTAAAACCCAGCGCTCCCCACAGTTTGAAAACTTGCTCCCGATAAATCCCTATGACACCATGAAAACAGATCATTTTGAGGGATGTTTGTGGTGCCATGACTGCCAGAGTTTATAACTCGAAATGCCAGCAGGTAGATCTTTGGCAGCCCGTGTCCGTGGTTCAAAACAATTGCCTAAAGGTGAGGGGTCATGGCCATGACCATATAAATTGTTTCAACAATTTTCAGAGTGTGACATCCTGATCCAGAAACTGACCACCACATCTGCAACTTCAAGCGTTGAAGGACCTGTGAAACTGCCGACCATTGGAAACAGTGGAACCACTGGAATCTGATTGGATGCCATCATCATCATCATCATCATCATCATCATCATCATCATCATCATCATCATCATAGTTTTATTACCATGTGTTCATGACTCGGTTCACCCCCTGAACCCTTCTTCAAATCAAAGTTGTTCTTTGAAAAAAAAACATGGTGCAGCAATGCAGCCGGGGTGCAACAGGAAGTAAGCATCCGAAGAGTACAGCACCCGGCCACCTGCCTCCGCTATGAAGAGAGATTCGCATTGACGCTGCCCCAGCAATTGCACCCTGGAGTCATTGGCATCCTTCCAGGTACCTGGGATGAGGGCACAAGACCTGGGAACCACCCAAGCCTTCACAACAACCACTGGGATTCGCAACCGTTGGAAACATGCGCATGTATAGCATCCTGCATCCTCATGTGCTCATGCTACAGCAACATTTTGCACAGCTTACAGCATTCACAGATCCTCTGGCTTTGAGTATATCCCATTTTTCTCCCTCTTTGGCTGGTAAGCTGTAGATAGCCTTTGTATTTTGCCATGCTTTTTGCTGTAATGCGTATAAGCCTCATGTATCCTTCTAAAATGTATAAGCCTTATGTGCTCCACAGGCTGACCCATGATGGTCCCTGTTAGGTAATCCACCCCTGCCGTACACCATGACCTCAGCTCCCAATGCTTGGCTAACGCGTCGCCGGGAACCAAGGTGCCACTCTGAAGGTCATGAACAAAAGCATGGTAGTGACCACCATGTGCAGTACCACTGTGTAAGCACACGGCTGACCTGTGGCCACCCTGGGTGTTGCCCCCAGTTTACAGGAGACCTAGGCCCGGCAAATTCCACGGATTCAGCTGAACTGAGGTATAGAGAGATGAGCTCATCAACAAGAAATGAACGCTTGCACCCTTTGGGACAAGAAATGCTCCATCTACTGCTGTACTTGGGGTAGAAATGATCATTGTGAGAACCATCGCAAATCAGCGCAGCCCAAAATCTAATCAAAGCACCTGCAAAGAAACAGGGTTATCGCCTCATTTCAGGATATTTCAGGCAACGCCCATTCGGTAATGCTAAAAAGTGCAGAAACCAGGTCTTGTATATCATCGAGTAGTTGAGGTGCTTCAGCAAGGATAAGAAATCACTCCGAACGATAGAGAAAATGCTGGGACCTGAAAACCGAAGCCAGAACATTGTTACCGGAACATATCTCAAACAGTGTTCGACACCAAAAACAATAACCAACATCCAACAGCGTAAAACCTTTCTGGTAACAAGTTGATACAAGTTGCATTCTTCGTTGGAGGAATTGTTTTGCTCAATTGGCCGTTGGTGTGCGCAACACTATTTGCATTCATGGCACTGTCAGGCAAGAGTCCATTCTAGTAAGTCAAATATGCTGAGAACCACTGTGCCGTTCTTGGTCCCGTAACCGTCCAACAGTTGCCGCTTCCTTGTTTGAACAGGTTTGATATCAACTGACATCAACCCTGGTTGAGAACTTTTGACTTTTGAGGATCACCATTTGAGTTTCAAACTTGATGGAGCTGCTGATTCTTGAAGGCCAAAAAAAAGATCAACGAAGCGTGTCTTGCCAATTCTTGATCTGTGCGCTGAATATCACCTGTCCCAGTCCCTGATCGCCAAGAAGCAGTTGGTAGCTGCCTTCTCCTCCCAAACAGGAAGCATCCAGCCTGAGTTTTAGGAATTCATATTAATCTAAACCCCCGAAAGCCTTTGTGGATGATCTGTCCCATGGCATCGGAATACCATGTGCATGGTACTTTGGGGTGCTGACATTGGCATTCTGAGTCAAATTTGAATACGCAAACTCATGCTGGGGAAGCCCATCTTTATTCTCAAGCCAGGTTCGAAGTATATCATGCATCTAAACCTAAAGGACTTATCATGCATACAGTAAAAAAAAACTTTATACTATTGTTATTCGCCTTGAGCAGGTTGTCGATCGCTTAAAGCCAGCAACATCTCAAATGCCTCAATATGGACATGTCTGTCTTTTCTAGGGCGGCTTACCCATCCAACGACGTGCTCTTTGACTATCCGTGTCATCAAGCATATGCGACTTGCTCCAGCAAGAAATGCCAGGCAAATGAGATAAGAGTTCATCAAGCTGCATCTTTTGAGCGCGGCTGGACTTGGACATGTTTCCATTGTGACGCCAAATGCCATTGGGACGGTTATGGCCACAGCCACTCCTGCATATATGACAAACCTGTGGCGGCCCCTTTCCCTAAGACTAAACCAGTGGTCCCTCCTAAAAGTGAAGATTTCCCACCAAGCATTGAATGACCCAGGACTATTACACAATGAACCCCCTGTGCGGGCAAGGCTCTAATGGGTATCCGAAATGGCTTGGTTCCACTTTGTTCCCTACCATTCACTATGCCCTCTACAGCGCCCATGGTTGATTCTGCAGCCCTGTAACTCCAGTGGAATCGCAAGAGAATCGGAGAGCTTCTTGCGACGCATCAGCTGCAAATCGAAAACAAAACCTCGGAGACTTGAGATTTGTTCTTTTTTGCAGTTGGGATTTCGGGAATTTTGATTTTGGATTTGGTATCTTTTTGTCCATGTATCACAATACATGCATTTGTTGTTGGATTCTATGTCTAATTTTGATTTGGATTTCCTTTGCTCTTAATTTGTCCCTGTCTCTCTCTCTCTCTCTCTCTCTTCTGTCTGCAACCCTTAAGCTCGCAAAATTATCCAATTGCCGCGTTTTCGATTACAGCTAGTTCTTTTGGATCAAGTTTTAGGTGAAGAGAATTTTCAATGATTGTCGGTCCCATCAACTAGCAGTTGAGTGTATTCCACCTTGTTTGGCTGTCTAGTTGTGGGAAGACTCCGAACCTCAGACTGCTGTCAGCCCAGGCAAAGGGATGAGAAGGGAAGGATGATGGCATGTTGGTTTGTGTTTGTTTCATGTTGGTGTTGCGTTTTCATTTGCTCATGATTCCGTAGGCAATCAGCCTATGAAACTAGATCACCCCCTGACATCGGAACTACATACCGCATCCCATGACGATGATGATGATGATGATGATGATGATGATGATGATGATGATGATGATGATGATGATGATGATGATGATGGCAATTACATACTGAGAACGCTATGGTCATCCCACAGTTGCTCACGAAACAGCACGGCCCAGGACCAACTAAATGCACTGCAGCATACTACGTTTATGCTGACAGCAACCCCATTGAAGTAACAAAATAGAAACTTGAGACGACTTGGAACCATTCACGGCCCATTGGGAGGTTCAAGCTCATCAAAAGCACCTGTGCTCCATACATCCCCATAGTACCAGTGGCCTATATCAAGTAACCACCTGCAACAAATTATACGAGACTCCTCTGCTTTGGATCCCCATTGTTGTCGCCTTCCCTCAACCACTGAGTTCTTCCTCAACAAGTCTGGGTCAAGTAACGTAGCAGTTGCAAACAAAGGATCTTGGGCAATGCATCGATGGTCGTTCCTTGCAGGGGCTCGGGTGTGGAGAAACATTGGCTGCACCGTGGCACCCTTCAGCGTCCATCTTCTTGGGGGTTCTCTCGGGACAAGTTCAGCACAAGTAATGGGAAGACTAAGCACAAAACAAAGCTTCTAAAGCTCCGAAAGGACTGCTTAAGAACTAAACCTTAGCACAAGGGAAAGCTTCTTAGCACAAGGGAAGACTGATTCTTAAATCAAGACTAAGAAAACCAAAACTTCTTCGGGAAGAACCATTTCAGCACTACAACACTGCTGCCAAGGCTTGACGAAAACCTTTGCCATCCCGGCCATCCCTAGTAGGGCAAGGGTCCACTCAAGGCGTCGACTTTCTCACCAAGCTCTTCCTGAGTTCGTGGCTGCAAGGAGAAGCAAGACTTCGCAACTTTCTGTCTCCTAATCAACTGATTTGAGCACAAAAACAAGTTTGAACATTTGCAGTATTTGTTTGTTGTGTTTGTCGGTTTACTTCTCAGGTCCAATTTGAGTGCAAGAAATACGACCAACTGCAATCAAAACAAAACCAAAGGATGTTGAAGGATTAAAAAGAAATTATGATAACATTTAGCAATTACACAATCATTTCAAACGTCACTAATTCTACAAACATATGGGGTAACGCATGATTTCCAATCAAGCGGACTGATCCGCCAATGACCAGCAGCCATTGGCGAAGTTGTGATCGTCACATCTACGTCAAAACAATGACTCAATGGTGTGAAACGCGGAAGATTATCAGTACGTTTGCCTGCCCATTTGGACATCTCTTAGGGGATTTATGGCTTCAGAGAGATTTATGGTGTCAATTTCAAACAAATCAACCTACACAGAAATGGGAAGAATGAACACACTTGGCGTGCAACAACTTTAGCCAAAAGCATCGTCAACATTGACATCAAGATGACCGAGAACGTCGGCTCTAGGTGTCTCCCCCAGTCTTGGATTTACCCTGCTGAGTGGGCTCTTGGCTCATTGTCAATATTTCCTGCCCCGTTTCCAACGAACGCAACTGTAGAGATGTTCGCCATATGTTCACCTAAATGTTCACCCCTGCACACCTCCCCAATGCTTGTTCTTTGGCTTCTGCCAATCACCAAGCGTTCCCGATGCGTTGGATGTCTTCGCTTTGGCCCAGCCCTCAAGGCCCTCACGCCGAGCATCGCAAAGCCACTGGTTGTCCCCGCACAGCACGGTGGGCTCTACAAGCTTCGTCAAAGCTTCTTCCAAGCATTTGCAGTCCTGACTCGTTATGGGTGTGGCCATGGGGGATGGTTATCCCTATTTCTAATGGCCATTCAGTCCATATACAGTTAGCCGAAGTTGCTTGTAGCCCATTATAGCCCTGGTATGCCCTGGTTTTTGTTGTATCCCGCCAGTCCTTGGTGATCCAACTGCAGTACTGAAATTCGCAATGGTTTGCTGCCATTAGTGCTGATGCTGGAGAGCGACCCCCGCATTGCATTCATACGCAATGAACAACCCTCAGTACCAACCAACAGTTGGTGGGCTAATTGCATTACGATGGTTGGTGACAACTCATGGTTGCTAACGATGCTAAGGATCGCCATCCATCGCCCACCACAGCATTGCAACGTCCCACCTCGTGGGATCGCGCTCCAACCGCTAGCGAACCCTTGGGCCGGCTACCAGGTCCCAAACTCAGCACCCGCCGAGAGAACCTTAACACGTGAAAAAAACATTAACATGTGAAAAAAACATGTTAAACCACGTTTTTCTAGTCTGAGATTTTTTCTTGACACATCGAGGTCTGTATCTTGATTTGCATGCTCATGTAGTGCGTTGCTACTATTCCTATATCAAACGTTGATTGGAGCAAGTCCTCCTTCGGCAAAATTCAGACACACTCATTCACAAATCCAGTGACCAACCCATCGGTAACCAACTGGATGGAAAACCAACTATAGCCATCATTAATTGAATCATTAATCAACTCATGCATGATGTAAACCCTAGCATCAACGAACTCATGAACCCGTTCATTAACCAAGTCATTCACCAAGTCATCAACCAAATCACCCGCCAAGTCATGAACCACCTCATTAACAGTTAGTTATCACTTGTCACTATGAATTATCATTAACCAACTGCCTAGTTACCATTAACTCTATCATTCTCCAACTGCCCATCATTCCCAGCGCCCTTCGTTGCCTGAATGGGCACCTGGAGGTCCATGAAGCTGGCAGGTCGACGACCTCGGCGCAGGTGCAACGAGTGCATTTCGGGGAAGCCAAGCAGCCGACCAAATGGGGATATCAATGGTAAATGATCAACTTATGGTTAACTAACTTATGGTTAACTAACTTATTGTTACTGTAAGTAACTTATGGTTAAGTAACTTATGGTCAAGTTGTGATAAATAACTTATGGTTAACTGGCGGTAAGTAACTTATGGTTAACTGATGGTTCATGACTAAGCAAAGGATCGGTCAGTTATGGTGAAGTCTTGGTTGATGCATGCCTAGTTCAGCTGTTTGTTCAATGATGGTTAACCAATGCTTCATTCTATAATGGTCTAATGGTAAATTGCTAATCTGGTTCGTTGGTGTTTGAACAACTGGTAAGGATGTTTCACAAGTCAACTTACAAAATGATTTTAACTGGGACCAATACTGGTAAATGAATTTTAGCCAGCCAATATTGACAAGATGGTTGCAGCAAGCTGCTTGCATTTGCCAGGTTCACAAACAAAACAGTTCATTTTTTGCATAGAGATGAGAAACATCTATTGAGCAGCAATTCTAATCAACTATTTCGTTAAGCCAATTCACAAGCTGGTTGTGTCCAGCAAAGCTGGTGCGGTGCAGCTTTGTCCATCCATGGCTAGTACCGCAAACACACCTAAACCCTTCCCAATCTAAAAGGTGCTCTTGCGCACATGAAAGGCTTTCAAATCGGGTGCATCATAGCCAACCCATGCCAACCCACTGGACGAGCAGTGGGGAAAGGCGAATGCATTTGGAACACCATGTGCAGAGAGCTCAACATAAATGTTTCACATACAACGTGCATACACACCAGTGCATTCTGCAAATAGGTTCGATGATCGAAGGATCCAGGTCGGATGAATTCGACAGAACGAAGCTCGAGCAAGAATTACCATGCCATACCATGCCCAAGGCCTCAATGATTTGTTCGCAGCTACTAGTTGGCCAACCCGGCAGGCAAAGAAGGAACAAGTAACTTTGCAAAGAAGGAAACGCACAAGTAAACAAAAACATTTTAAAAAAACAACATGACCAATGCACACATCACATCATGCTCATCCTGCAGAAATGATGTAGCGGAGGCCGGGGGGTCACCTTTGTATTCAACCGGCGCCCCTTCTCGACAGAGTGGCTTTCGTAAACTCGGCCATTTCGCTCCTGCAGAGCGCAGCCACTGGGCACGGCTCTGCAACTTCCTAGACAGTCCAAACCTGGATCTGGCAATGCCATGGCTACAAAGTGATGATGATTGCCAGACTCATCAAGCCCGCAGACTGACAACAGGGGGAACAACTTAGCCGATTCATGGGGATTCACGATTCTGACCCCTGCATGTGACATTTGCATGCATATACAACTCAATAATCATTGTGATGTTCCACTTCCAGTGAAACTTCCCAAAGGGTAGCTCAATAAGATCTACTTGGCGCTCAACAGCTCCAACGGTGTCCTGCTCATAGGATGGTACCCTTCAACCAGCTATGATGAGTCCCTGGGCTCGTCTGATATAGATATGCTCCCGAAAGGTGCTTTTTACACGGCCTAAATCCCCATCAGAGCCGAATGGCTAGCTCCATGGTAGTACCCCCCAAATTCTATTGGCATCAAATCGCGGGGGTTCCTCACATAAATGGTGAATTTTCGGAATTTTGGGGTGACCTGCTTCCAGGAAACACCCAAATCACCAGCAATGATTACGCAATCCATCATGGTTACTTTGCACATAGTTACTAATCGCAGCACTCTCGTCATGGAGGCACTGCCACCAGTCATCATTTTTCGGGGCACCCCATGGTAGTAAACAGAACTTGGTACTTCTAGCTTGCACATCCTGTTCTTCAGCCAAGGTGGCTATAAAGCTAGGTTACATATCATCAGGACACCCGAATTCAACAATGAATCGCACGGCAAGGGTCACCATGCCCAGCCCAACCAACAGCTGGTACTTTAAATGACTGTCACGCCGCATGGAGCGAGGCAGCTGCTGGGGTTAACGCCTGCTGATTCTGGTGAACAGCACAGCATGGGGGAACCGGTCATGGCTACTCCAGTGCCGTCTACACAGTGCATGGTGGGCTAAGAAAATCGAGGCAATGAGGCCTCACATGATTCTATGTGGCAATCGGCCATGATGGCAACCCTCGCGCCGAATTTCC
Source organism: Symbiodinium kawagutii (assembly GCA_009767595.1). Lineage (NCBI taxonomy): Eukaryota > Dinophyceae > Suessiales > Symbiodiniaceae > Symbiodinium > Symbiodinium kawagutii. The sequence goes on along the minus strand of VSDK01002342.1, from coordinate 93,587 downwards.
CGCCATGCTTGCCCCGCTCTGTGATCCGGTCCTCTTTGCACCTGGTGTAATCCGTCATTTTGCCACTGTACCTGCCAACGTACCAGGCTTGATCCTCGATGTAGCCCTGGGTTGCTGGCTACGATCAAGAAAAAAACAATTGGGATACTGTCCTCGAACATGGATGGCAGCTGTGAAAATACATTGACCTAGTCGGCATGAAAACAGTAGCCAAAGGTACCAGGTACCGGCTTAACATTACACACTTACCCACAACGCCAGTCCTTTCAAATGACCTTGTCATCACTTCACACAACAGATGTTCCGCGCGGAACTGTGCGCTCAAAAACATGTGTTTACTATGAATAGCCTCCGTATACTTTTTCTGGTTGATGATTTCAACCCCCATGAAACATATTAGTCACCCAACCATTTGTCAATAATTACAAAAAATGCCAATCAAAGCACCAACCAATTTTGGTGTGTGTGTGTGTGTGTGCTGGCACCCTTCATTACCCTTCCCAACTTCATTCCGTGTCTTTGATTTGCCGTCCCCAGGTCCGCCGCGCAACGCGCGCACAGGTCTCGAATCACTTCAGACAACATCGAGGATGACCTGGCATCGAAACGAACGTCCCGCCCCGCCCCGGCCTCACTTCAGGGACCTCTCCACCGATGGGATGCGATGGTACATGCGCATAATGGGGAAAGCAGCTTTGTTTTTTGCCGGGGCGTCCAGGGGTTTGCCCGAATGCGGGGGAAAGCAAATATATAACCACTATTTTGGTGGTTGATACTAGGGAATAGAAATCAACAATGGTAGAGGATACACCAGCTACATGAGGGTTTCTTAAAATAGGGGAGCTCCAAAAATTGTTGGTTTATTACTATAAATGGCAAATAAAGGATGATTTGGGGGCCTTCCTATTGTGAGAAACCACCATATATTGACAACTGCAAACAAACGCAACTTGACAAAACAGCTATGTATCTGACCATGTCTATATTGAAGACAATTAGCTATTTGTCCTACATCTTCAACCGTAAACATCTTCAGCAGCGGCAGGGCAATTGCTCAGGGCTGTGCCTTCGATAGTGCTACTCAGCAAGCTGGATGTGTCAATATCTGATATCCCTGATGCTTGGTGCACCCGAGAGCACAGCAAAACTCTTGTGGGGACATTCACATTTTGAAGATGGGGGGTCTCCATGAACTCACCCACCGGGTGCATCAAAAAGCACACGTGTAAACTGTAAAACTCTATCTTTTTGTATTCACAATGTGGTGACCGATTGAACCTGATCACACCAGCTGTGGCAATGTAGAGCCTGAACACCAGTGATGACTTCCTCCCCACCACTGCCAAAAGTGTCGGGTGAGTTTGGCGCCGAAATTGGCTCCCACCAAGGCAAATTAGAGTTACAATATCTATGATGAAATAGATTAAAGTTTTCTTCGGGTGATTCTAAGTAGCTTCTAGGCCAGCACAATCCTTGGTGATAGACCCCACCCAACTGTAGCAATCCATGCGAACAAACGCTGGTTGGGTTGCACAACTCACGAGGAAAGAATGCGTCTGGTGGACCGCTGAACATGCACGGAATGGTCTAGCTGCTGGGATTTTTGCCAACATCATTTTGATAGTTGCCCCTTGCTCGAGTGGTTGGCACTGATCCACGCCCACATTCCAGCCATTCTTGGCGGGTTTTTCACCGGTTAATTATATTCCTGACATGGGCATGTCATGCAATGACAGAACAGCCCATCTGATCAATGCTTCCCGCGTTGCTCATGGTGGTCATGATTGTTGCTGAGATCCAGTTGGACAACCGTCCGCCTCTGCTTAAGCATCAACGACCCACAATTGACCAAAAATCACCAATCTAAATCACTATTTCTCTCCCTCCGTCTCTAAGAGCTCAGCTGAGCTAAGGCAAGAACTAGCAACCTATTGACATACCCTCTGCTTCCAGTTACCATTATAGTAGGTACCAGGTACCCAACCCCAAACAACAATGGTATAAACCAGCTGGTTACCTAGAAAGGTAACTGGAAGGGTAAGAATAACTATAATCATTATCATAAATCATCTACATTACATCTATTAACTGGTCTATTTTCCATTGCCTTCTCCACTGGTTGGTTCCGGCGCAAAGGCGCCTTTCAAGCGCATCAAAGAGCACCCGGCCTCGGTTAAAGGGCCACGTAAAAACCGGCTGGCGTGGTGAAATGCCTCGCAGTGAAACAGGGAACAAAAGATACCTCGCAGTTGTTTAACCATTCTTGTTGGTTATGCTTGCTACTATTGCTCACTACAATCCCGTATTCAAGCTCCATCACTCCAGCTCCATCACTCCAACTCTCCCTGTATCGTTGGTGATGATTTGCTACTTCACTATAATCCCTTATTTAAAAAATGACTAAAACCGCCCAGCGAGTAGAGAACATGACTTTCGAGGCATAAAACTTGTGGAAAATCACGCTGAATCCCACAGGAGTAAGTGGTAACGTTCACCATGGTTAGTTTGGGGTTAGTTCATGTACTGGCTACAGGGTTTATACTCATGGTTATTTCCCAGTTGACCAGCTCCACATCCAAGCATACCTCTGCTTTTAGTAGTTTGTTTTGGTCCTACTGATGCAGAAATTGCAGATCAATCGTATATGATAAATCCTGCAGCTGTTTATGGCTACAGTACCTTTACGAGAATCAGTCTGTTACACGTCACTCTAGCTGTGATCCTCATTTGCTCTCCCAAGGATCCCGAAGGTTTTAGAGATCCACACGTACACCCATCATCGTTCCAATCGCGGTAAAAAATGAGACTCATGGAACTAACCTCCTGCCGTAGGGTCCTTGGTGAAATGCTTTTTAATGTTGCTTCATGATGTTTTAATGCTGGTCACTCTCTGGATCTCTTTGGCGAATCAAAATGGCACTGGAACATCACCTATCTATAGATGGGCAAGCCTATAGTTTCCCTA